>BGPR01005393.1:56518-94483 GCA_013235015.1 Araneus ventricosus | reverse complement strand
AATAAGAGAAAATAGAATACAGAATTCAACGAAATCTGGAGAGGAATCCATTTTGAAGAACTGTTATTATTTTTCAAGTATATCACATAATCATGGAGTTATGGAAGTTGTTAAAGAGTAAAAGAAAACCCAACATAATAGTTAGAAAAGAAAAATCATTAAAATATTAGTCCTCAAGGGCGGATTTCAGTTGTCACGATGACCACTAAAACCAGTCCTCGTCCCTTTATCTTCATGATGGTCATTCATTTGAAAAAGCTTCTGGATATATATTTTTGACAAACTATTTTTCGCTGAAGCACTAATACTTTCTCCATGCTAAATTACGCATCGCTGCCATCTTCTTTAGAAAAGTTCATGTTCAAAGAGGAGAGAACGTGAATTTAGGAATTGGGCAGGAATGATTTTTCTGTCAGAAAGGAGATCGAATTTTTATTTCTCAAGCCGCTCAATGAATTATTGAATATGATAAGAGCAAGAATTTCACTGACAGATATCATCATTTCTGTCAGGAATCCATAAGAAAATCTGTTTTATTTACTTTTTAAAGAATTTTAAAGTCTTTTCTCAAGAAATGTTACATAACTAGCAGGTTATGTCGTGGGATTTAAAATATTTATGACTTTAGACTATAATAATAATAATACATAAATAAAAATAATACTAAATAATATTAATTATTACTTCATTATACACATATAGTATTAAATATTTAGTATGTTTTTTTTAAATTAAGTTTTATACATTATTCTCCAGAATTTTAAGTTTATATGACATTTTAGTAAATTTAAGACCTATTATAAATTTTCACAACTATGAATATATATTATGCGGATGTATTGAATTTTTAAGACTGGCTTATATCTGATGGAAATGTTGATGGAGGTGAAATGAAATTTCTCACACTTTCATTCATTAATTCCTTGTTAATATATTTATATCTTAGATGTAGAATTAAATGATTTAGTGCACTTTGTAGTCAATGCAATATTTTATGTTTATTAATGCGATATCTTTCTGATAGTATGTGTAAATTTAGGTTAAGACTCTTTTCTCTCTTTCTTCGTATATTTATGGTAATTTACGCTTCATATTTAAATCAACTGATTACATTGATACTTGGTGCAAATAAAATCAATATTTTAAATGACAAGTCAACTAAAGTCGAGCTAATCACTTAAATTGTTAAAAACCCATATTTGGATTGTCTTTTCAATTATTAACTTAGTCTTCAACCGTACCAGAATTAATATGGATATTTTCAAAAACTTTCTATACGAACTTTTGCATTATTTTAACAATTTTGATTATTGGACAATTTTAAATTTAGATATGCAATCGCCAAATTTATAAAATGGATGTTTGATGTTTTGTTGATTTGTTTGTGAATAAATGTGTTATTATGCATATATACATATATAATGGATGCTTGATGTGTTTGTTTGTTTGTGAATAAATGTATTATGCATGTATATATATATATATATATACACAAAGTCGATATACAAAATAAACAAGACCAGAAAACAAATGCAATTCAAAAGAAGAAAACTTTAGCACTTCAATATTATCGTGGTCACGTCAAATTTTAAACGGTAGTTCGTGCCGCGTGGTTCTTACTGTCTCTTCTAATAGTGGATTTTGGGTGAATTTTGATACCTTTTTCTGTCTTTTGGGTGAGTGTTGACATGTTTTTTCGTTTTCTGTTTGTTGGTTAGGGTTTTCGGTGTTCTGGGAAACAACTCTTTTTGGCATACTGTTGAGTTTGTGTTCAGAAAGCTGAATTTTGCTTGCGCCCGTCTGGGATTTCCTGTTGACGCGCCCTGAAGTTTGTTCCTTTTTATTATTATTTTGTTTTTCTTACAACGTGTTTCTTTCACGCTCTTTCTTTCTATGTTTTCTTTTATTAATATATATATATATATATATATATATACTCCTGACGAAGCAGTTTCAAGGTTATGATATTTTTCAATTTTATTTTGGTTTTTGTATATTTTACATTTTGTTTGACTGCTTTTGAGTTTTTGTCTTGTGTTTATAGTTGTTTGATATATATATATATATATATATATATGTGATATTTTAATTTTAACTTTCCTAAATAATCTTAACGATAACTTCATTTTAAATACTTCCACTTTCATCATAATTAACGCACTACAACTTTCTTTTCAAATCACGAGTTTCTGAAGGGAATTCCTGGTACTTGCTGCTCTGCGAATTCATTTCTGCCCTTTTTCACGCCGGCATGTAAGTTAACAACAACGTGCCGCTCGGGCGCGTAAACTTCTGAATTCTGGTCATGGAGCTGCAAACAAATTAAATACTTACCTATGAAGAAATAACGCCGTTGATGCCTAAATAAAAGAAGATTTAAACAAATATCGTCTCTTCCCTTGATGATTGACTGCCTTTCACCTTTAAAAGCCTGATCTTCATAGGCATATATAATATACTATCTTTTTGTATTTCATTTGTATGATTATTGATAAAGTAATCTGATTTTAGTTTTAATTTTTAGATTAATATATGTATATATTGAAAATATAACACATGTTTTGATTATTTGAAATATTTAACTGTATATATATAAAAACAATGTTACATATTTTTTATTTTATTTATTTATTTAACTAATTTTGGTTTATGAAAAAGACAAACTATTAAATAATCAACTTGGAATGCTCAGTTTTAGCATTTGCCAAAATCAATTTATATTCTCTTCTATTCGAATAATTGAATTCCCGAAATTCGTTTGAAAAACCTTTACTATTTTTACCGTTCTCTTATCATTATTCTTCTTTTGACGAAATAATCAAGGCAAAGCCATAACAGAAAATGATTTAATTCTACATTGAGAGCTATAAAAATTTTAAAAAAAATATTGGAATCAAAGAGTGATTTATATTGACCCGTATTTAGAATATGACTTACTTAAAAAATATAATGCATGTTAAAATCATTGGTTCATTTTTTTTGTTTTTTCCATCTTTAATTTATATCTTTAGTCTGTTATCGGAGAATAGTATGCACAGATATTCTATGTAAAAGCCAACGATATTATTTTTTATAAATAAAAAATTACTTTTAATTTTAATATTTTCAACCGGTTATTAAAACCAATAAGCAAATATCAACAGTAAGATAACCAACTATTTCTTTAAGTAGTTTATTTAATGCAAATCTGGTAAATTATTTTGCAATGTATCAAAAGTGAGTAATGTGATATGGTGGTATAACCAGCAGAAATTATTCTGAATTTCTTAAAATAATTCATTTCCAACAAATTTGTGACTTGCACAATATGTCTCGGCATTCATTTTATGGAAAGTAGCATGTTAAAAGAGACAACCGCAATCAGAATTATATCATCCATAAATCATTCAACTTTTCATTCAACGAGAACTGAGCAAACTGAATGGTTGAACGCTTTGATTATAGACTGCATTTCACGATGTACGTTTGAAAAAATGTATATAAGAGATTATATATCAAAAAACTAAACTAACAATAAATGTTCAATTTACGTAAGCAAAAATTAATGTTAGAATATTTAGATAGAAAATCAAATATATTTACTTAACCTGGGAGTGACGTAAAGCGGCGTCATTTTATGACCCCTGCCTCGGAAAACCTGACTCTCAAAACTAGCCACATGTTCATTCCTTTATCAGTAGCTGAGTTAGAAAAGGCAGAGGGATGAATTGAGTATTTAGAAAGTTTTTCGAATGATTTTTTGACCCCTCAATGCTGGTATTTGTTCGCTTTGATTATTAAACGACCCCGCGCTGTTCCTTTCCTTTTCTTCCACAGACTGTTATTAAACGTTGCCAGCTCGTTGGTTTTCCGTCGAATTGAATTATTTAACTGTTTCTCACAAATGCCGACTTCTGAGTGCAGTGAGACATGCAAGCTTGCTGAAGCTGAAATTGATGAAGATCCAGATTTTGACAATGAAGACAATGGGCCTGAGGATGTTCTCGCTGGGTTAGATTATTTTCAGATCACGAATCATTCTGCGAACATGATACGGAATCGTATTAGTGACGAAGATCAAAATGAAGATGTGAATAAATTGGAAATGTTTTCATGAAAAAAAGAGGCCGCTGAGTGAAGCAGTAATAAAAATTAATAAAAATATTTCACACACATTGTGTCGCGCTTACCTGGAACAAAAGTGACCAGCGAAAGATGTGACAAGCCCTGTGGAAGATTTCAGAGTTATTCATCAACGATACCATGATGCAAAGTTAACTGTAGAGTGAATAAACATATTTATCGAGAAAAGCACCACACCCTTCAAGTGAGAGATGCGAAAGACGAGCCTCTAGAAATACGTTTATTATGGAGTTACTAATAGAGTAGATTTGATTTCCAGTAAAACTTATATTTAATGTCTAAAAAAGTCAAAATGGTTATTTTCCAACTAAAAAATATAACGATTTTTAACAGCGCACGGTTAAATTTCAGTTTCAGTCATTCGACTCCAGCGCATCTTAGAGCTCATGAAGAGTATGCTTTGTGTTCCCTTGCTAAACCCACAAAACATCAGATTTTGTATATATCTTTTGAACTATGAAATGAAACAAAAGACAAAAATTATCATATTTTTAGAATACTATTTAGAAAATTATTATTTAATATTCGACAGTGTTAATCTGAAGTTTAATTCGAAAGCATTTTCAGATGAAATATTAAAATAAATTATTATATAAAAAATATTATATATATTAAATATTATATATATAAGTATTACATACATAATTATTATATTAAAATAAATTATCATAATCGTACCTATCAGTTTAATGATCAGTCTGTTTTACATTTTAGAAGTAAGCTTGCTCGCGTCATGCAATTTCAGAGGCTTATCGATTGTAACATGCGTCCGAAGATTTTATCATTGATGTGACTGGCGGCATCCCCACGTCATTTCCGCCGCGCCTCTCTAGCGGACGGGGAGAATCTAGTCAGTTGACGTTCTGACATCCAGATGGATGTTCGCAAAAAGACGCTTTCTGCTCCAAAGACATTGCGACGAAGGGAATGTGTGGACTCTTCACCGATTATTACTTTTGTGTTTTGTAAATATTTAAATCATCTCATTGCAATCATCTAACTGTAATCATCATTAAATCTTTTCATTCAAAAAACTTGTCTTCAGTTGCCATCCTGGCCACCCCTACTACCCAGAAGTGGGATAAAACGCGCTTTTTAGACGATTGATGTAGACGAATGAACATGAATAAGGATATGACGCATTATAAAATGAAATTTGAAACTTGGATAATTGAGAAACCAGACTTTGTAAAAAAAAAAAACTTTGTAAAAAAAAACAACAAGAAAAGCGGACATTGTTGAGCTATTTACGAAACCGGGATTATACTGCCTTTCTGGAAAGTGTAAGTAGCATTCCACTTGTTAAAATGACTACTTTTAAATGATATTCAAGAAATTGCATTGAAGAATTGTAAAACAGAAAAATAAAGATTTTGCATAAATTCCTTTTTCGATTTCTCTGGCGATAGATCAAATCGAAAATACGAGAATTTATTGATTTGATTTTCGTTGACAGCGAAGCAAAAAAAGTTAGAAGTGTAGATGAATTATATTTTCGCTGAACGAACTCATTACGATATGTAATATTTTAAATATTGATGGCCTAAAGCCGGAAGTATCAAAAGAATTCTTTCTTCTTGTGTAACCTTGAAGCGTTAGCCAATTTCGCGGGCGATACGACGAGTCAGACTTGACGAAGAAACTGGCAAATGATTTCGAAAAGAAAAATAGTAAAAAAAAGCGATCTTTTCTGAAGGTGAAAGTTCAAATAAAAGAGATTCTTCCATGCGTGAAGCGCAATGTAATATGCAGTGTGATGCAAAATAAGATTTATGATAATTTGTTGATAGTATAGAAGCTCGTCGCTCAGAATATCATATAAATTATTCCGATATTTTGCCATTAAATTTAACGAATCGCATGAAAGCAGTAGTTAATTATTAGACTATTTTGAAAAACATTGCAATTGTTTAGTTCGTCAGAATTTACAAAAGTTTATCTGCTAAAAGGTCGTTTGGCGGAACTGCTCTTTTAGAAGAACGTACCACAAATTAATTCGTGGCAAAATTGAAACAAGCGTTGATCGATGAATTTTCTTTTTGAGATAAATTCAGCTCATTTGCATGAACTTGAGTAAAATGAGGGATTTGAATCTGCTCCAGAATACTTTTAAAAAACAGAATTGAAAAGTTCTTAGTGGGGAACAGATGCCGCTTTAGTATTATGTGATTAAAGGTATCACCGATAGGCAAGAACAAACAATTTAGCTGATGTAAGAATTATTTGAATTTAAAGAAAAACCAAAGTTG
Organism: Araneus ventricosus; assembly: GCA_013235015.1. Lineage (NCBI taxonomy): Eukaryota > Metazoa > Arthropoda > Arachnida > Araneae > Araneidae > Araneus > Araneus ventricosus. The sequence goes on along the minus strand of BGPR01005393.1, from coordinate 88,112 downwards.
CGAAGTAATAAAGAGTAATACAAGAAAAGTAAAGCCATTTGATAAAACCAAGCAAGATATGATTCCAATCCTAGATAATTTTTTGATAAATTAAACCAAACAAGCGGGCATGATGATAGATTCAACTCTAAAAAACGAAATAAAGTAAAATCAAGTGGTGGGTTTGAAAGAATGAAATATATTAATTTTGATAGTCGCAAGAGGCCCTTGTTTTAACTGTGGTGACCCAAATCATATCTCACACGATCTCTGTGTACATAAGGATAAAGCCTAAATGTTTTGAATGTGGAGCCTTCGGACATAAAGCTTCAGAATGTGATAAAACGAAGTCTAAACCTCATAGCCACCTTAGAGTTAAATTCAACCAAAGCTTATTAACAAAAGTAACAATTGAAGATATAAGCGTTAATTCAATTTATCGATACTGGAAGTCAAGCGACGTTGCTTCGTAACCAAAGTGTTTGATAAATTAAATATGTGTAAATTCGTACCCATTAACTTCTTAAGTGGATAAATGCAAAGTAAACCCATTAGGTTATTTTTTAAGGTAAATATTAAAATTGATGATTTCAAATGTGATGCAGATATATATGTTGTAGAAAAATAATGTTATGTCTTATGGATGTGTGATTTCTGTTGGCATGAATGTATTGATGCAAGGTGAGACGGTAATTAATGAAGATGGAATTGTGGATTAAAGAAAATCATAGAGGAAGCTGACTCTTATCCTACCAATTGATGTAAATCAACGAAGTTGAATCAAACATTGGACCTGACGTTCCAAATATTTTTTAAAGATAAGGTACAGCAATCGTTTAAATTACGTACCGCAAAACTAAACAAATAAATGTTGAATTGAGCATTGGTAAAAGTACGAACCTATTTCCCATCAGCTTCAGATACGTTTTCAGAGAAAAAATTGTCCAAACCCAAGTAGCTGAATGGTTAGAACAAGGGATTGTAGAAACTATGTTCTTCAGAATACAGTAGCCCAGTGGTAACTGAAAGAAAGATGGAACTCCTCGAGTTTGCATTGATTATAGAAACTAAAATAAAGTGGTTGTAAAGGATAGATTTCCTTCCATTAATCGAGGATATTTTGTCAGATTGCAAGGATCACGCGTCTTCATACTATTGCTGATCTTAAGAATGCATTCTTCCATGTTGATGTAACAAAGATAGTAAAAAATATACCTCTTTCTTGTCACCTGCCATGAAGGTCAATTTCAAAGTCCCTTTTGATTATGTACCTCCAGCTGTTTCAAAGGTACATTAACACCAACATTCCTTTAATTAATGTGATGGTATTGTTCTCCATACTTGAAGACATCATCATTTTATCTTCCCTACTTGAAGAAGCTGAATTGAACGATCGAACGTGTTCTAAGCATTGCTAGTGAATGGACTCGAGATCTAATCCAAATCTCATTTTTTTGAAGAAGGCATGAATTTCTTGGCCATGTTTGAAGAAGGTAAAATCTTCCCTCTACTCTTAAAAAACTAAAGCTGTCCTTGGCTCGGAACCAGCTAATTCAAACAAATTCATAGTTTCTTAGGACTCACCGGATATTTCCGAAAGTTTAATATCCTGCAAAATACTCCACTATTGCCAGACCATTAAAGCTGGACTGTTATTAATCGAAAGTTTAAATTTGGTGAAGAGGAAAGAAATCTCATTTAATCACTAAAATTAATGTTAGCTGAAAACCCGTATTAAGCAATTTATAACCCTAATTACGAAACTGAATTGCACACTGAATGCTAGCTTAGAGGGATGGAGCTATTTTAATGCAGAAAACTGATGATAAAAAACTTCCATCCTACCTATTACATGAGTAAGAAAACAATAGACGCCGAGAAGAAGATTCTAGTTATGAACTTGAGGCTCTTGTTGTGATAGAGGCAGTAAAGAAATTTCTGTGTTTACCATTAGGAATTCCTTTCAAAATTGTAACAGACTGTTCCGCTCGAAAACTATGCAAAAAAAAGACTTGTTACTCGCGTTGCACGTTGGGCTTTACGTTGGAAGAATTGATTATATCATTGAGCATCGTTCTGGTACACGGATGACTCATATGTTGATGCCCCAAGTAGATCTCCATAGACATATTTTGTACCTCATTTGATAAATATCTTACCTAAAATCAGCTCAAGATAATGAGACAATGAAGTAAAAAAAAGCAATCAAAGAATTATTAAGAATTTCTTGCCACGAAAACTATTATGATCGAAACGGAATTTTATATAAATTTTGTTGAGGGTAAAGAATTGCAGTTGTGCCTGACAGTATGCAAAACCGAAATTATAAGAAATGCAATACGAAAGAGGACATACTAAAAGTTAAATACACCGAGAAACCCCCCAAGATTACATCCTCAAACTTAGACAAAAAAGTAGAGAAGATCATATCTCAACTGCGTCTCACAGTCCTGATAACCCAGAAAAGAGGAAAGAAGGAGGGCCTTCTAAAATCCGTTACAAAAGACAGTGCCGTTGCACACGTGGTCACATCGATCATCTTGGACCTTTGAGAGTGCGAATAAAAATTATAATATGTTTTGGCAATCGACGCATTTCTTACTAAATTTGTATGATTTATCCTACAAAAAAGCACAACATCAGCTGAAGTGATAGCAAAGTTGAAAACCAAAAAGCTGTGTTTAAGTCTTTCCAAATAACTTGATAGAGGTACAGCTTTTACCTCTGGTGATTTTGCTGATTATTGTGCCAAAGAAGCAAACACCATGTACTACGACTGGCTCAAGCTAAGGCCAATGGACAGATTGAACGTATCAACCGGTAGACCATCATATCGTCCTTTTCAAAATCCTCAGAAAATCCAAATAAGTGGTATAAGTTCACAAATGAACTACAGCAAACGATAAATTCCAACGAAGTATCAACAATTCACACCTTTCGAATTGCTTTTGGTACTAAGATGAATATTGAGGCTTAGATAAGCTCAAAGAAATACTGAAGCTGAATTCCAAGCTAATTTTGAAGCTCAAAGAGAAGAACTAAGAAAGCATGCGAAGCAGCAAATCTTCAAGATTCAAGAAGAAAAACCGGAAAACGTAATAATGGCGAAGACGAGAAAATCTACAGAGTTGGAGATCTTTGTTGCTATCAAAAGAACTCAGTATGGACCAAACCCTGTCCGGAAGCCGAAGTATTTTTGAATCTCTACAGTATCACTAGAGCAAAAGGAGGAAATACCTACGACGTCGTCAAAGAGGGAAACTACGAATCTAATTTTACGACAACATGTGCTGCTGAATACTTGAAACCCTGGAACACCATGTTGGAACCTAATATCATGAACCTTTTTTTCTTTTTTTTTCCTTGAACCCCTGTAATCTTCGATTTCTGTTGTGTTTCTTTTCTTTCTTCTGTTTTGTTTGTATTGCGGTGTCGTTCACCAGCCGAATCCAGGAAGGCCGAGATTGTGGTGCTGACCGGCGTATATCCCACGTCATTTCCGCCGCGCCTCTAGCGGATCTAAGGAGAACTAGTCAGTTGACGTTCTGACATCCAGACGGGATGTTTCGCAAAGACGCTTGCTCCAAAGACGATTGCGACGAAGGGAAATGTGTGACCTTTTCAACGATTATTACTTTGTGTTTTGTAAATATTTAATCATCTCATTTAATCATCTAACTGTAATTAGAAATCATCATTAAATCTTTTCTTTCATTCAAAAAACTTGTTTGTCTTCGCTGGCCATCCGACACCCAGTTACTGATGAAAGAATAATAATACAAAGTAAGCTCATAACCATTCCAGCCTTTGTGCAATTAGTATATAAAAAATATATTCTCAACACACAGAAAATGGCTATCAGTTACTTCGTCATGAACGCTATATAATGGCTTGAAACATTGCATATTACTTGAGATATATGGACGTCTAAATTAGGAATGAAGTCTTTACGAATTGCTCCAAAAATCAGTTGTTAAAGAAGCGAAAAGATAGCGTTCTCAACATGAAAACCTGCTGGATCAAAAGAATTATGGAATTCAGCATAATCCCCTCTATTTACTTTTAATGGCGCCCCGTCTTTCTTCAGATTCGGAAGCAACCATGATTCTTCAGATCTCAAGGGTGTAGTAGACCCCGCCGCCATATATATTTCGATGTTCCATATCTAGTTTTGTATCTGCAGAAGTCGCATCATTGCTTCTTGCTTAACTCTGTTGATATCATATCTCATGCCTTTTCGAATCTGTAAATAATTCAGCGTTTAACTTTTGCGGAACTGCTATGTGAAAATCCAGGAACAGTGTATTTGATACGTTGAATGTTTATGAAATACTACTATGGAAAAGGTCATAGTAATATTCGGAAAATGAATAAAATATATATATTTGTAGAATTATTAAAAATATTTGAAGAAAAAGAAATTAATTAGATAAAAATCAAGTTTGGTCATAAAAAAGAAATAATTTTAAAATATCGTTTGGTTGAAAAGAAATAATTAAATAAAAAATCGCTTGGTCATAAAGAAATTAATTTAAAATATCGTTTGCTGAAAAGAAATTAATTAAAAATGTTTGGCATAATAGCACATGCAACTGAACGAAAGGCAGGAGAATGTCTTCGCTATGTTCAATTCCAAACGCTGTAGAATGTTATTTTTCCGTCACTCATATCTTGACAATGCATTTTTTTTAAATTTTCAGTTCCAAAATAAATTATTGTTTTTTCTTAATACAGCATTTTAGTTTCTATCAAATTTAAAAAGCAACCCAATTATATTCTCTAACATACGTCTTGGTAGAAAAACCAAAAGATGCATACAGAGACTGGAACTAATTTGAATAAAAGAGCATGTCTCACTGCTTTTTACACTTAATGTGAAATGTGTTTAAGTTTTCCCATCATTTTTCATTCCGTAACGTGCTATTTGTATCCAAACAACGGTAAATCTTAAGATTTCTCTCTCTGTTAATGAGATGTCTGCATCACGAGATATTGCTATTATCCACTTTCAAAGGATTCCATCATTAGTCTTGAAGAGAGGTGATTATGGTATCCATTAGTTAAAAGTATTGTGTTAAATTCTGCCGAGTTTCATAATTATAGAAAGTTTCCGTAATAACCTCATATTTCAATCTACTTTCCTAATGGAATTCGTTTAACGAAGAAAAATATTGTTACGAACATGGAAAGTCGCTTCCCAGCAATGTTAGTTTGATGGTTGGGAAAAGAGTTTTACAAGGTTAAGCATGCAGTGACGGAAAGCGCCTGTTCCGGGATCCCTGACTTGGCGACCATTTTGGCGACTTGGTGAAAAATTTGGCGACAAATAGATAATTCCAGAAAATGCAACCCTTTTCTCGATAGGAAAGGGAATACACGAGAAAACTCCATGTGACGTCACGGCCAGTCGGAAGAGTATATAAGGGCGCCGCCTGGATCAGAGGAGTGTTGTTGAGCCATTGGGAACGACTTTAGAGCTTAGTCCGCAGTGCGAGATAGGAAGCTGGTGAGCTGAGCGCTATTGAAAGTGCAGTTATTGTCGTTACTAGTTATTTGCTGACTGTTTGTGTTGTTAAATATCAAAGTGCTGAACTGTCATTACCTGTGAATTGTTGTCTATTTACATTGGTAATCTGTGCACGAACTATTGTTTTCTGTATCTGTGATACGTGTTTCACTGCATATTTGTAAATAAACCTTCATTCTCCATTATCCTGCGTGTTGGACTGTTTAAACCATACACCCACAGTAAGACTTTTGCAACAATATGCTTTCCACGTGCTATTAAAATTTAATGGAATGGTATTATTGTGAAATACAAGAATTTGAGCCATAAACAAAATACATCTGAAGGAAACAAAATCAGACATTTTACCTCAAATACGTTTTTATTTCTAAAATATTATAATATATCGCACCTAATTATCAGAGTGACTTAACTCTGATACAGATAACAAAGATATGTGAGAAGGTACCTTCCCACATATCTTATTATCTTATAATATGCTGTTCCTTCAACTGAAAGAAATAAATTCTTCTGAAAATATTATATCAATTAGAGAAGTATATTATATCGTACTTATTTAGCTATATCCCCTTTTTTAAAATATTTTAAAATTTATTGCATTTATAATATGATTTGCGATTTGAAAAAGTCCCTAGCTGTAAAGTTAAAAAAATACAAAGTAAATTAATAAAAATAAAACATTTTTGAGTGATCATAAAATTATAAAACAGGTTTTTAAATACTATTTAATGTTTACATAGTAATTAACTCCTTTCAGGGTTTAACTTGAAACTATATAACAAATTTTTCTTATTGATTAAATTCATAACATAAACATGACCTAGTCTCTAAATTACAATATCCAACATGAAAACATCTATGAATAAAATAACCCACAACATTTTCTAAAATACAAACTTTTAGCCGAAAACAAATAATGGAAATTAAAAACGTAAAAAATTGGAAAAACAAATATAAAATGTAATGCATTTTATTTACTTACAAACTGATATTGGAGCACGAAATAAATTTTCACTGAGACAAACTGTTTTTGCCGATCTGGTATGCGAACTGTTATAGATGGTTAATCTTGTGGAATTTGTATTTTCAAATGTGTCTAGAATATCGTAAATTAATTTGTAATATTCCTCTAGGGCCTTAAAAAAGGATTTTAATCAGACAAATTGTGCAAAATGGAATGCGTCGAGAAATTTAAGATATCATTAACTTTTCACAAATGAAAAATTGCAGATTAATACAAATATAACTAAATGATAATTTTCATATTATAAAAGTGTTACAGCTACTTTAATGATAAAATGTATGTTTCAGCGAAAGAATTGGAATTATTGAGAAGCATTGATTTCTCTTCAGGAAAAATAACCTGCGATCTTTCGTTTCCACCTATTATGAATTTGCACTCGTTTGAAACACCGCAGTTACGTCATTAAAAAAATTCTTACTTTCAAATGGATATGAAGGCGATGAAAAAGTATCGGAACGGTGCCAAACCGATAAAGCTAAAACTTGAAATATAAAGACGCTGGGTGGAGATTTACCTTGAACATTCCTACGCATATCCAAAAGTTAGAATGCCATATCATCTACCACCTCTATATAGTAAATATTTGAAAAATGTATGTACTGTTATGTCGTCGCATTTGTTATGGCAGAGAAATCTGAGTCAACACCTGCCCTCGACCTCTGCATGCTCGATCCTCTTGAATTATAGTCATAAACCTGCGATAAAACCCCTGTAATAGTCATTTTCAGAAAGGATTCCCCACTTTCAGTACATTCAGGGAGATCGACAACAGCTGAAAGCCAGTCTTCGTTCTGGTAGAGAGTCTTCTGAAGAGAGAAGTTCCGTCACAAACTTGAGAACTATACGTCTCGTACATAAAAGTTCAATAAGAGTGGACTGAACTAAATCATAGATCGTGCTGCACTATTCAGACAACTCACGGATAGTGATTGGATGATTTTCAAGAACAGCCGAACGAACATATTGGTTGTTTTGACAATTGCCAATGGTTTGGAAGGCATCCCTTTCGACATTTTCAAGGACATGCCGGAAAAATTTAAAAATCTCTTGAACGGCCCATACAATAATCCCTATCCACAAACTTTCTTCAATTTTTAATAAGACTCAAAGCAGGTATCACGAAGCCTTTAACAAAATTTGATGAAGACTCTCTGGCGTGGAAAAACGAGACCATAGCACTCTATTCTACTACCCAGAAATGGTGGGAACTAGGACTTGTAGCTTTCGAGGCATGCGTGGAAAGGTGCAAGTTTATTATTAGCAAAGCGTCTTCACTCTGCGAGTTTCAGCCTTTAGAGCAGTCCGTCTTTGATCATACCACGTATTGCATTTGTTTATTTGCTTTTTCTTCTTCCATTGGAAATTCCATAGCAGATGAACGACATGAACATTTATAACAGATAAAATATTTCAAAATAAACTGCAACATCAGGATCCAATAGTTGTAAGGAACCGACGAGAGAATAGTATCCCTAATGTTAGATCGACCTCTAAATGCACCCATCACTCACTTCAGCGAAGTTGGAATTCCACTCTCTGGGAATATCTCTTCGACTGTATCTGACTCTAAATGCTTGCATGAACTTGTCTAACCATTTTCTGTCCACCTAGCGGAAGTACAACCCCCCACCCCAATTAAGTAAGACAAGCGCCTCTCTCTTCTGTCTCTGGGCATCTCAGACATCTGTTAGTAGATTGGATACCAAAATACTACAGTATAGTATAGTCTGAAAGATATTTCAGTTGACCGACACTTCTGTCCATTACAACCGATGCTTCGGTCCGACGAGCAAGCGAACTTCACAATTTCAGATTACATAGTTGTGCTCCTCAAAGGATGGGTAATGAACAAATTAGAGAAGTATGTTTTCATGATTTCTAACCAAAGTCCACGTTAAGAGATATATATTAAGTTCCTTTTTATTCGCGTTCTTTATTTAGTTTAAATTAACAAACTTGCCTAGTGAATTTTATCTCCATTTACAGTAGATACTGATATTAGATTACCAGAAAATCGAAGATTTTAAATAATTATGATTTTCCTTTTTCTCAAAAATTCGTTACTCGACACCGGTACATTCCAACACGTTTTTTTTCCTGCAAGATGCCCAAAGTTTTCCCAGTGCAGGTAAGAAAAATAAGCATTTCGAATGCATGCTGTGTGAGGAAAAGCTAATAATGTAGTTCAAAATTGCGTTTATTGTTTCATAGTAATTCTTAATTACGGAACAAGCATTTTTTACTTCTGTGAAAGAAAGAAATAAAGTGTTCTATATAAGATATCATTTTTCTACAAATATAATTTCGATATTTATTTTTCATTACCAGGAAACCAGTCAAATGAGATGCACAACATAAAATAACAAAATATATCTACCAGTTAGTTGAAACGGGAAGTAATGCTTTAAAAGGCTCAATAACAAAATATATATACCAGTTAGTTAAAACGGGAAGTAATGCTTTAAAAGGCTCAATAACAAAATATATCTACCAGTTAGTTAAAACGGGAAGTAATGCTTTAAAAGGCTCACTATGTATGTTATCTAAGTTATAATTTTTTTTAGTATTAACAATATTTGCATTAGTTTTTTTTTCCTTAAAATTTTTTCAAGTGCAGTCTTTATTTACGATCATATCTGCATCTTAGCTTTTCCCAGCATGAATGAATGTTTGTTGAAATGATTAAGGAGCAGACTGAAAAATCAATTATTAACTTTCTTTAATGAACTGCATGTTACTTGGAACAAAGTAAAAAAAAACGATCTTAATTATCTCAGTTTAAAGTTAGAGCTTCTTCATCCAAAATAAACCATTGAATAATTGTCTCGCGACCACATGCAATTAATTAAAAGCCTTTACACAAGCTTCTGTTTGCTATATTGAAAATTCGTAGGAAATGAAAAACCGAATAATTTGGTGAAGCTTATCAAAATATTATTTTTATAATTTCTTGTTTACTTTTCTGGGATCGAACGAATTATATTCGATTTCAAAAGTGGAACTGAGTTCGTTAATTTCTGTTTTAAACAAGAAAGTTGAAAATACCTAGATTATATTCTTTTTCTTTTAATAAGATTCACATAGAAAGGTAGATAGATAATAGTAATGCGTTTTCAAAACATTATATCAATAACAGAGTAAATGGAAATCAATCTTCAAACTCCATATTTTTCTTAATATATCGTTCTTAGAGTATGAGTATTTCATAAATATTTTTCATTTGAAATGTTTGCAAAATTAGTTATTTCCATTTTATGAATAACACATATTCCTTATATTTATATTTCTCAGCGATAGGATTCTTAGAGGACAAAAATAAGCAGCTGTTATTAAATAACGTTCACATCGCCGATGACGGGAAGTACTTCCTTTTGTTTCTGAACTCTAGCAATACCTCTATTTTTATGGTTATTAGCACATTTATTGCAATCCACGGTGATCTGTGCATTTAAGTTACTGGATTTTATGATATTTAATTAATGGTTATGCAGTAAAATCGCAGGCGTAATTTCCTTATTCGGAAAGGTTATTTTATCATACAAATTTAACTAATGATTTCTACGTTCTCTTCTATCAAACCAAAAACTGCTGATTGCAATATACTGAGCAATACAGTTCGTCGAACGGCATAACCGTATTAATATGAAACACTTTCCAACTTATGAGAGACTTTTCTTCAGTTTATATAAAGAAGGAATGGGGAAAAAAGTCCTTTCCTTCTTTTTCAAACTGTATGCAATTTTTCTATTCTCGTTACTTTTCCCTCATTATCAATAAATAAATTTTTTACACATCCACAATTCAATAGTTCAGAGGACTGAAAATGTCTACAAACATACTCCACAGTTTTGAGCACCGAGGGTAGTGAGATTCATATGATTTTCAGAAACAACTGTTGTACCAGTCCTTGGACAGAAGAAAGAATGTGCCGGTAAAGATTTGTACCGCCACAGAGAAAGATGTTAACGTGGTTCAGGCAATTTGAAGAGTTAGGTGCCTGCTCATGTCTGTCGTCTTGTTAGACGAAGATCTGCCTTAGAAGTCGTCATGTAGTTTGAAAATTGCCTATTCAGCTTCAAAAGCTTTAAATGGAATGTTCAGCTCAAAATATTGTTTGGCAAAAGTTAAGCAAAAAAAGCAGACTATAACCTACATACATTAACAGTTATAATTGATAAAATTTAACGAAAATTAAATTAAAAATTAATAGAAATTGAATTGAAAATTAATTAAAATTCTTTTGCATTATACAGAAAGGCGCATATGCAGCTGCTTCTGATAGAATACACGAAGACAAAATTAGAACTTCAGAAATTAAGTTAAAAATTATAAAATTGAACATTAATAAAACCTTAATAAAAATGACAATACACCTTTTCTCTTTGTTAATAAGTTTATTTCTGTTTATAAAATTCTTGGAATATTCTGATGATGAAATCACTTAATGCTGCTGCGTTTGCGCGCATAAAAGGTGTATTGTTGTCATTTTTATTAAGGTTTTATTAATTTTTTTTTAATAATTTTTAACTTAATTTTTGAAGTTCTACATACATTAACGTGGACTAAATAAAATTTAAAGCTTTTGAAGCAAGAATTTTATAATCTACATTATAAAGACGAAAGAAAAATTAAACTTTATTTCTTTCTTCTTTATAAAATTTTATTCTTTTATTTTCTCATTCAGAATTAATTTCCTCCTAAAGTCTCCTAACGTAATGGATATTCTGATTATGTATTGGAGTCATTCTTTTGAGGATGAATGAGTTTTTGAAGACGAAATTTAATTTTAGTATCTCTCCTATAGATCTTTAATGATTATATTCAGCAAAACGGATCCATTAATCAATGTAAAAATAGTCTAATGGCTTATAAATCTTTGTCCCAGGAGGTTCTGCACGTTAAAAATTGCGATTTGATAAATAATGACGTCGTAAAAATGATTTATTTTTCAGACCATTCGGCGTCCCTTCAGAACTAGGAGAATCTCCGCAAAATGTCTTATGCAATTGAAAGTTCAATCCTTAGCATTTCTTAATCTATGTTCATTAAAAACCCATCAAAAGAGATTAACGAAGTAATTATCTTTAGAAAATATCCTCATTTCTACATTAAAATGTTTCTGTAAATAACCAACAATCGCCATGTTAAATTTCAGCTAAATGTTACTACAGTCGACGCTCGTTATAACGACCACACATTATAAAGACCATTCCATTATAACGACCAGTGATAAAATCCCCAGCTGTGGTTCCCTAAGCACTATGTTATTTTACTTCCGGTATAACGACCGTCCAGTGTCGTCTAATCCCAATACAAAGTCCGAATTCAGCGAACACTCTTCCCGGTATTTTTCCAAAAAAGAACATGTTTCTGAACGTAAATGACCTTGATTATTGTATTGCCAAGCTTCGTAGATGTAGAGTCTTCAGTGTTATAGTTCAACTTTGACGGCGGGGGAGAATTACCACCACCACAGCGCGGAAATTAGAATAGCCTAGAATGAAAAAAACGTTTCAAGTGCTATTGAGACTTTAAAAAAATGATTTTTTGAAAGCCAGAACATTATTTATCATCTTTAACTGAAATAGAAAATTGTTTTGCAGAAAGCACATACGCAGAAAAGACAACAATTTCTGATTTTTTTCTTTAGAAAATAATTGTTTTGGAAGTACATAACACCCTTCATTTTCTACTTTAAAATCTGTTTCAGAAATATATTTTTAATTGATAGAATTTTATTTTTAATACCAATAATAAAAAATAAGTTGAGTATTTAGTATGAATATTTAAAAAATTGACTATTTATATGGAACTGCTGAGCTTGCATGTGTACAGTTTTTAATTATATCCACTATAGCGACCTGTGCTGTGGGAAGTAGAGGGTCGTTATAACGAACGTCGAGTGTATCTACATGTAATGATCTGCAATAATACTGTTAGAATCGAATATTTTGTAGCATGATAATGTGACAAGGGACATCTTTAGTCTGCATCGAACGAAAGTTGATTACAGATATGTATTCAGAAAATTCCTAGACACACAACGCAGGTTTTGCTGCACGAGGTTTGCTCAATAAATCCGTGCAAAAAGTAAGAAAGCAAAATTACTTCGGTATAAATAATATTTATTTTCCAATGTAGTGTCCTTTATGGTCCATATACTTAGTCAAATGATGTTCGGGTTTTTTTATTCCGTCCATATAGTACAATTTGTCTAACCTTTGAAAGTAGGGACTTCATTCGGCAATCAGCTCATAGCTCACAGAAAATTTATTCTGGGTACATACGTGTTGCATCATAGTTCAAGAAAATATTTTATTAAAATGTTCAGCTTTTTATTTTATAAATATACAGTCAATATATATTGTATCGCGTAAGAAGCACATTACATTCACACGTGTAAATGTATACACACATTTGCATGTATGATACATAGTAGTTATTTTACTTAGTGCCATTTACTAAGTATTCAAGTACTAGTATCAACTACCACTTAGAATTACTAGTATTACTTATTTAGTATACATTTAATACTAAGCCAGGGGCTTAGTAGTAAATGAATTAAATTTTATGTTATGATTTGTATCTTATGGGGATTATTTTCAAGCATGTACAGTTTGAAATGAAAAATCTTCAATTCTCATTTATATATCATTATTGTTATAAAGTGATTTTCATAAAATTAGAAAATAATCCTACATGTTTTTATAGTTTAAACTGAAACCAGATCGAACTAAGTATATTTTGTTTTCATTAATTTGAAGTATATTGTATTATTCTTGATAGCTAATCTTGCATAGTGAGTAGAGTTTTCGTTTCCAAAGGCAGCCACAAAATTCTTAATAAATACCTGAGAAAGGGATATAGTAAGAAATACATGTCAAATGTGCTTCTTCTGGAACTTTTTCTTCATTACCTGTTTTTGGCCTCTAATCTCCTGTCACTCGAGAATAAATGGAGGGGTTGTCCTCGGGACGAGATGGATTTTCAGCCATCCATCAATAACAATTCGAGTGCGTCAAGGGAATCTAGTAAAACCTAAAAGGGGATGTTTAGATGCTTGAACCAACCGTTGGATTATTCTTTCCAACTCTGTCATTAAGCGGGAAAAGGTTTTTTACATGGATTTGGCACCACAAAATGGCCCCGCAGCTGAGATAAAGACGTAATTTCTCAGCAGCTTTGGATGGACATATGTGGGGAGGAACAATCCGCTTACCAAAAGCATTAACCTTCTCATAGCGAGCGAGGCGGTCCCGAGCGGCCTAAAAATTTCCTCTTAAAAGAGACGATGGCAGGTTTGAGGAGGTTGGCTTCTTTTGAGGGGAGGTGAAATTTTGAGATCGCTTCGGAGAAAAGCGCGGTAGGAGGTCCAATTAACCTTGACAACCCCAGCCCGTTTCCGAGCACCTAAAGGGAAGTTTATTGCAAGGGGTGGGGTGGTGGTGTAAATGACCACCCATGTTGGGAGAGTCGAATTCATGTCGCATCCCAAAAAGTTCCGGTGTCAAATAGGCACAAAGAAAAAAGTAGCCTCGGGAATTAAAGAGTTAAACCCACGCCGACTTGCTATGTCCTTCCTTTTCTATCTGGTTGCTTATCTTTTAAACATGATTTGCGTGACCTAAGAGAATTTAACGTAGTATTACATTATAATAGTTGATTACATTAAATGGATAATAACAATAGTAATAATAATAAACACCAATAGCAATAACGTTATAACAGCGATAAAGAAATTAAAAATGAGAAAAGATAAATAGCTATAAAAATAACATAATAAATAAAAATAATAACTAAATGCTATGGGAAAATGATAGTTAAACGACATTTTATGGATTGGAAACCTCTTGTCAGGACCTCTGATTTCCAGAGAAGCCAACTATACAGTTAATCAGGCAATGTGCAGGAAACCTAATGCCGCTTTGTTCATGACATTATACGGCATTCAGACAACCCAATCTCGCCCAGAATCGCCATGTTTCTGTAATGATTGTTATTTCTTAATATAGACAAAGAGCAGAGATTTCTTTTTTAAATAATCATTAATCTTCATTTTGCTCTGCAATATCTGGCTATAACCCCGGAAGCAGAAAGTGCTTAAAAGTGCGACGTATGTCGCAGAACAAACGCGGTCTTTTCAGAACATTTCATCCTTAGAAACGAAACACCACGCACACATACCGAAAAAATCACGATATGTTTTGCAGAACAATCAAAGCGAGGCGCTCTTTATGCCATGCCTTTTCTCTTCACGTTTCGCGCAAGGCAGCCTCCAGAGATTGGAGCAATGGCAAAAATAACTTTCCTTCATCGCGTGGCTTACGAGAAAGCCACGCCTTCATCGGGGCTGACGTCACTGGGGATGAAGATCCGATACATGAACGTTGAAAGCTGCGTGTACAAGAATGTACTGCAACTACAGAGTTCCTGGAATAAGAACAGGGCTCATTTACCTAACTGGACCAGCTTGGGACACACATAACTATTTTGCATTTTACTGTGGTCCGCCAAATTTGGACAAATTGCCTGCAGAACATTCCCAACTGCTTGAGGTCATGTTGCAGAACACTGAATATAATTCTGCTCCTGGGGCTATAACAAAATTCTCTTCAACTAGAAACTTCCATGTAAGTATTATCAATAAACAATAACAGAAGATCTCTTGACTACACTAAATTCATAACCACTCCACCTCGACGGCAACATATACAGAACAGAACGCCGTCCCTTATCCCCTTATGACCAGACCGGTCACTGAAAGGTTTGATGGGCAAGACATGGGAATTTTATTTAAGAAAAAAAAAACAAAATAAACAAAAAGAAGGAAATATATACACTATCTACAGCACAGGCATTTTCACTTTTACACTATTAGTTCGTAATAGTCTTCTTTTCTTTAGACGTTGAAATACCTTTCTTTTATTTGAAGGGGAAATGTCCGGTAATTGAGCTACTAAGTTCAGCTCGCTGGGAAGTTGAAGGCTAGGAAGGCCGGAAAAGATCTCTGTTTTCGCTAATGAATTTGATAATCCCACGAATTTTCTGCCTGGAGACGAGGTTATTGGCGAACTTTTTCAGACATTCTTGTTCGAAATTTGGCGCTGGCTTCCTCATATGCCAAGACACTGTATTGCTGTGCCGGCAACATATACAGGAAACGCTATAGCCCAACTGGTCCAGTGGAATTGCACTTTGACTTGGAAAAAATACATAATAGCATTTTTAATGCTGTAAGTTGTTGGTTTGGCCATCCATCACATGGAACTATAACGAACACAACGTTACCGGAGAAGATAAGCGCGAAGAGGGACGATGGGGTCGAGAAGGAAATTTGAGACACAGGATTTACGACTTTAAATAAAAGTCTATTAATCTGAGAGGAATCGTTTCAAATAGAAAGTTATAAGTGTTTAAATAAAAATCTATAAAATGAGCTTCAAACATTAAGATAGCTTAATTGTTTTTTTTTTTAATTCTGCAATTCGAAGCAATTGCGTGTTATACAGGAGGGAATGTCTAGTAAAACTACAGATAAATATCTGCATTATTGTGCGAAAAAATTCAGCTTTTTGAAAAAATATTAAAAATGTCTAAAATTAATATCTAATCTGTCCAATTTCGTTGAGAGAATAAAAATCGTTCTAAATGTGTTACAAATGTTTTACAGTTTCCAATGGCTTCTATATGCTCGCTATTCAAATAAAAAAGGGGTGAGAAAATTATTCATGTTTGATGTTTTGTTGTAAAAGAAAAGAAAATCACTAATATTGATATATATTACAAGAAATCATGATAGGATTTGTCATTCATTTCAACGAGAAAATTATATTTTCAAAAGATAATTTTTTCAATACAATTCAAAAGAAATTTGACTCTAAAGCATCTATAAAATAACTGTGAAATGATTTTTGGAATAATTTCATCTTTTTCGAAATAAGAGTTTAAGAATAAATATATATAGTTCTATTTTAGTCTTTTTACACAGTTGATAAAAAATGAGAGAGACTAGCCTCTAGCAATGCAATAACTATTTATATTTTGCTTTTCAAAAGGGATAAGAATTGTGTTCGTAGGAAAGTAACGAGAGATTCATAATATATTCTTTGTTAAATTTCAGCTTGGTTTTCTGAGATGTACTGAAGTCCAGACAAGACTTACGTAACATACAAGAAATAATGACCACTGTTATTTTTAAAAACTGCACCGCAATTATCGATATTCTTTAGTGCTTTTAATATCGTTTGAATCTTCGTCACATTAATAAAATCTTCAATAAGAATTGATTATCTAAATTACCCTTTATGTGATACCATCCCCTTTCTTCTTATAATATTTTCTTCCAATAAAACTCATTTTTCCATTAAAATTACTTTTTTTAAAACTACCCTATTGAATAATTTTGCTAGCAGGCGATTTTTAGCCGAATAAATATAAGAAATGAGAGTAATAAAATTAATTCATCCTTCAGGTTCTAAGGTGTCCTAATAATAAAGAAAAGCTTCGTAAAGCAAGTGGTTTTGTCGGTTTCTTCTGGGTGAAACTCAAGCCGGTAACCCTGGCAATGAAACGTAGGACCACTTTGTGAAACTTGTTAACGGAAAAGGAAAAAATTTTAAAATATCTTTATTCCTCTTTCTTTTACGCAAAATGCTTAAAACAAAATTAATAAATAATTGAAATTGTTTTACCAAGACTCTGACACCGAAAAAGATATAACTATTTTGTATCTTTCCCGAATTTAAGCTGTTGACCATTAATAAATTTTTAACTTCTTTTATAATTGGGCATGGCCTTAATTTCATATTTAATACTTCAGTATATGCATAAGGGAAGAGGTACATCAAGCATAATTCATTTGAGCGCATTTGTATAACGAATTTCATTTAACAAATTCAACTCACAAAACAAAGCTACTTGGAGAAAAAATGAAGAGAAATCCATCATGAAGATCAGGAAATGTCTGCAAATTCCTGAACAAATATGTGATCGGATTACGGGTCCTGAGAGATTGTGAATATAGCTATATATTTTTTATATAATCATATAAGCAAAATAATATTCCTTTTGATTGTCCCTTGGCTATCTGCTTGTTGAGACTTGTTATGATTTGGTTTGAAAAGGATTTTATCCTTCTATCTTTACACTTTTTTTCAGAAATTCATATAAACTGCAGACTTTTCTTACTAATTCATATTGACGTGAAACAGTAATTTTGTAATTGTTTTATTATATTGCATTGCGAAATTTCCCTTTCTTCTGATATGTCCATGTATTGTCAACGCTTGTGCTTTGTATTGTTTGCTTTGTATCTTTTTGTGTTGTGTCCGAATATCGTTATGAATTCTGTCGTGTCTTGTGTCTTGCATTGTCCATTATATCGTTGCGATTGTAGATGCTTTGTAAATGACTAACAATTTTGTGACCTTCTCAAATTTCTCCATTATGCATATGTGAATTTGTTTTATATAAATATAGTGACGTTACTCGAAGATGGAGCCCGTTGCCTTAATTCTTTCACAGGTTTCTCTTTCCCAAAGGATCCTTAAAAGACTCTGCCAGCTTTGGATTGAGTCGACCATTATGGGTGATAGAATGGAATGGAAGGCCTTCAGTGCGACCATAAATAAATAATGCTTGGATTCTGCGCGTCTCGTGAAGTATCCTACCCTGAAAGAAACCCGCGTTACTTGCAGACTTCAGAAAACACCTCCGCAATGATATCAGTTGAGCGAGGATTTGTTAGAGGCTTTTGTAAATCCAGTCTGAATTATGTAACATCGGAATCGAGTCCACTACACCCTCGAGAAATAAGGAATCATGGATGATTTAATGCCGAATGCCAAGAAGAAAGACATAGTTTCATTAAATGTAGATAGAGAGTTAGAAAGAATTCACGAATTCGCTGATTTGTGGGGAATTTTCCATTTTAGGGTATGATTTCTTTCCGCTTCTTTAACTTACAATTTATTTTCGGACAATTCGCTGTAACTGAACTCCAAGATGTAGAATGTTATATAAATTATTTGCAACAAATATTAAGTTTCTTCATGCAGAAATTTTACACAGAAATGAGTCGTAACAAGACGTCGTATATAAGAGATTTCCATATAAATTCTATACAAAACTGAAGCAACATTAGGTATAAATTATCAGAAGCAAATATGAAGATAATATATTAAATTTCTCCATGGTTGTAATTGTTTGTACGTGATTTATCTCGGGATTTTTTCATTGTAAAACCTCTACTAATAATGAAGGATAATAAGTGTGTGTGTGCGTCTGTGTGTGCTTATGTGTGTTGGCTCGCTCTATAGGACAGATCGATGGAACCTAGAGCTGCAACATTTGGTACGAACATTCTTTGGAGGGTGGGAGTGTGCACCTAGGACTTATTTCTTGAAATTTTAATTAGAATTGTAATTAATTAAAAATTAATCGAAATTTTGGCGTTTTTTCTTAATATGTTCCAAAACTTTACATCCCAAAAATCAATTTTTCGACATCTAAAAGTGCAGAAAATATTAATTAAGTTGCCGTACAATATGCTTTTTAATTTTAATAACCTTTTAAAAATACTTGTATGCATAATTTATAAAAATACATTTCATTATTGCAACGCAATTGAAACCGTTTTCATTTTTTAAACAAATATTTAATTGCGTGTTTCTCTTTGATTGTTAAAATCTAAGATAATATCCTAATACATTTTGCTTTCATATTTTATTTCACCAAAATTTTTGTGGAATATGTAAATGAAGCTCTCTAAGATATTAGGTATATGAAGAAATGTATCCTGTAAGTTCAATAATTATGGCTTCTATGTTTCCATTATTAACCAGCATGCTTTAATTCAGAAAACTTGCTGCTGGCCATAAAATGTACTGCGCCATTTCAATATTGAAATCAAATGCATATTTTGGAAGAGGAATAAGAAAATGGCGATGGCACTTGAAATTAGATATTATATGATATGGTCAGTTATTTGACTCCATTAGGAACATTTATATAGACAATGAATAGAACAGGTGCAAGCCCACTAAAAGAACTTGGGTTAAAAATCGACTACGATCTGCTTACGTTGTTAAGGAAAACATGAATTTGAAATTATTCAAGATTCAATTGAAATTATATTCAAGGCGAACAAGCTGGTCGCCGAAGGAGGTTATTAACGAATAAATATAAAAAAATAAATATAGTATTCTACAAATTAAGTTATACAGATTCTTAAAAAGTCCTATTACTTCACATTAATTATTTTCAACATTATTATTTTAATTTAAATTTTGAAGAAATTGTACAGAAAATAAATTGCACATGAAGCGAAATAATTGTTAAATATATCATTAACAATTTTTGTGTCTGTTAATCTCTTATACTTTTACCATTGATGCGTTCTTTTTCAGAAACCTATATAATTCTCATGACTGTTACTTTCCCTCTTTGAATATTTGAATACTTCGTTCTTTTTCAGAAACCTATAAAATTCTCATGACTGTGACTTTCCCTCTTTTGAATATTTAAATACTTCGTTCTTTTTCAGAAAACTATGTAATTCTCATGATTGTGACTTTCCCTCTTTGAATATTTGAATACGTCGTTCTTTTTCAGAAACCTATATAATTAATTCTCATGACTGTGACTTTCCCTCTTTTGAATATCTGAATACTTAAGTAGCATCTTTTATCAGATGATTTTCAATATATTTATATGCAATTTTTAAAATATTCTTAGAAACAAGTTTTTTTTATTTCTGACTTCTGGAATTATTCTCGAACATGAATTTTGAAATTTCTGAAATTTAATTCGTCAGATAATTGCCTTATTTCTTCGGAAGAACAAATTATTCAGCACAAAACTTAGCTTTCGCAGTTTGTACTCCTGCAGGAACTGGAAAAGAAGGAGATAGAAAAGGGGCAAAGTTGCTTTTTATTTGCGACAGAAATAGATTTGAATTCTCTGCTTGAAATACTTCTATTTTTACTTTGATCCTCTTTCTTTATATAAAGTAATGGAATTCTTTTGCTGAAGTAAAATATTAGTTCTCGAAACGACAAGCAAAAGCTAACTGTGTGACAGGAGTGTATATCAAATAGGTGTTTCGAATGAACAGCGAAGCATAAGCTCGGATAAAGTTCGACAGAAGAGATCTACGATTTCTCTCCGATGTTGCAGTGGAAATCCACACTTGAAGACTAAATGTGACATTCTCATGGAAAAAGTAATATTTTTCTTTCGATTTGTATATTATTTTTTCCATGATACGAGTGATTTAATTTTCCTGTTTCTATTTTGCCGTAGAGTCACAGCACTAAAACTGTATGGTTTGCAATAACATTTGTTATGAAGGCGATTTGATGATATAGATACCTACCTGGGGCGTCTTTTCGCAGTTTACAATTGTTTATTCATTACAGGGTTCTGTAACCCTCTGACTGCCAAAACGGCTAATACGGCCCGACATGCAAACTACCAGACAACGGCCCAGCTGCCAAAAAGTCGTATGCTTATTTTCCCCTTTTTCAAAAGGGTCGGTAAACGGTGGAGTGCAATCTTATCTTTTTAATAATGGTTGTTTCCCCTCCCACTGTCACTTTTGATTGATGTCTCCAGTAAGTGTTCTAGGGCAGATGCTCAATTTACTTTAAGCTCTCTGCTTACTTACTGTTAAATATTCTTCCTATAATGCCTGTTAGTTATCGCAAATTGTAAACGACCCCTATATAGTCACCAAGGGTTTGGACGTTAGGAACATGACAATAAAAGAAACGACGCAAATGACCACTTACTAACCAGATGGGGGACGGAAATGTTTACCTTCTTTCATCTCTGACCTCGGCCGGTCTGGGTTTTAAAGAAACTAGATGCCATCGCACTGTGGGTTTCAGAGGTTTAATTAATTAAATTTAAAAAAATAATTAAGTTGAATTGTTAATTTGTTTTCCAATATAATAATAATAAAACATAAATGAGCTTATACAGTGTAGAATTTTGATATCAATTATTTGTTTTGACTCTTTAATTTTCGTTTTCAAAGTGTCTCATAAATTCTTTAACACGCAATAAACATCTCATTTTCCTCGTAGTCAGATCTTAAATCTCAGAAGTCTTTTCTCCAGGTCATTCTCGTTTGCTTCAACATGAAGAAACCACATACAGCTTTCGTTCGAAAAAATATTTACCTAGATTATATGCACCTAAATATTTTAGATTTAAATGACGGAGTGACTAAAAAACTTCTAATGTATCCATTAACATCTTTTCCATCGACGATTTGTCACTTACATTTATCGATTTTTTAAAATTTCGTTGTTTCCTGATGATATCTTCGGAAACATTCAATCTGAAAGAAACGGACTGTCTGTTCCATAATGCAAGTTTCTTTCATTTTTCGCCGTACAATTATTCTCCGATTTTCACAAAATTTTTAAAAACTCAATTTTAGTTAAAACTACGATAACTTACACAGAAAGGAATGTATTTTCACTCGGCGGACTAGTAACACTTGGGTGAATTAACGAATCGTTATAATTTATATCTTTCCACGGCAACACACTTTATTTTCAAAGTATAATGAAAAGAACTGAGTATGCGCAATACCTGAAATTTTGACGTATTAATCCAACACCAACTATTTCCAACTATTTTATCCAACTATTTCGCTAAGATTCTGAGTCGTGAATAATGCCACTCCAAGGGGTCTATTCTGGTACCCCCGGTTGGGTTCGGTTCCGCACGTTAACAACGGAACCCCACCCAACCCAACCCAACCCAACCAGGGGTGCCAGAATAGACCCCCAAGCCTCAGTGCCTCAAGTTTTCACACATGAGCAAGGAAAGACAGAAACATAAACATAATTTCAAAAATGTTATTTCCTGACTCGGAAAATATGTAGTTCAAGACTTAATTTTTGTATCATAACAGCTCATTTCCTGTGATAGTTTACGAGAAAATAAAGAAAGAAATAAAAATTTATTTAAAAGAAACTCGCACTACAGAGAGAACTCCAGTTAACGAATACAGAAAAAAGAGTATCGAACACACCAAAATACTAAAGATATTAAAAACCAATTGGAAAATCAAAGTCTGTATACAGTTTTTAAAAAAACGTTAAAAGTAAGGTGAGAATATAAAAGTCAAAATCACTAAACAATAAAAAAAATTACATATGCATAAATAATTTAAAAGTTAAACACACACAGTCACAGAAAAATTAAGAGACACTCTAGAATATTAAAAGACATATGCAGTCATCTTAGAAACATAAAAACACATTAAAGAAATAAGAATTAAAATGACTAAATTTAAAATAGCTAAAAAAACATTAAGGATTAAAAGTTGAATACACTCAATCACACAACTATTAAAAACACACTAGGAATTTAAAAGTTGTAAACATTCAGTCTTAAAAGCACGAAAAGGCATATTAAAAATATCAAGTTCCCCAGATAACCTGTTGAAAACTCTATAAACGGTTCATTTTTGTTTATTTATTTAGAAAAGAATATACACATTAGAGAGACAAAAATCCACTCACAGAATGCAACGATTGGACACAAATGCTTAAAATAACATTGGAAAAAGAATTGGATTTATTTTAATAACACATGGAGAAGGCAAGATTTTGTATATGCAGAATTGGATGTTAAAATCGGTAAAATATAAATACGCTGACTTTTTGGTAACTACATGAGACCTTTTGATAGTTTTCTGAACACCCTCTGCAATATTTTATTTCACAGACTGTCGAAAGATTTGCTTTCAGTATTTTAATTTTACTTCTTTAGTTCATAATCACTTCTCTTAGTATGGATAATATCGAAAGAAAAAGGCCTGATTTAAACACATTTCTAAGTTATCAATTCCAGTTTCCTAATCTATTCTTTTATTTTTACTTCTTTAGTTCATAATCATAATCATATCTCTTAGTATGGATAATATCGAAAGAAAAAGGCCTGATTTAAATACATTTCTAAGTTATCAATTCCAGTTTCCTAATCCATTCTTTTAATTTTTACTCTGCATATAAAGAGAATGCTGAAGAAATGGGATAATCTAACGAGTTTTACTATCGGCAAAATAACCTCTTTTCTTTATTTGTTCTCAAAGAGAATTCATTGCTTAAAAGACTTTCAACCAAAGAGAAAAAAATCCCACATTTAAAAGATAAAAATGCCTGGCTATGCTTAGTTTTCTAATTTTCTGTAATTAATGAACTTTGAAATGCTGGACTTTTTAAAATTTTGATATCATTATGGTAGTATAAGTTCAGAAAGTGAACATTTTTCCTCACATAAATATTTTTTACGCCTAATTAGCGATTGACTTTTAAATTTCTTTTCATTAATGAAAGAAAGTAACTAGCAAAAAAATGTGTGAAGTCTCTCATAAAAATCTTTTATAGAGTTGAATATGGAGAAAACTTACTCTAATATTCTCAAGATCTTTTGAAGAAGAAAAAAGTCATTCGAATTTTTTTTAAAAAAAGAAAATCGTCTAGTTCCAAATATTATTTAATGGCGTAACATATTGACTTTAATTATATGTCACTGATAATTCATGTGCATAAGTACCCAGCGATTTAAATATTTTTTTGAAAAAATAGAAAAGTGATATTTAGTTTTCCCGTTTCATAAAATAAATTTAGCACTAAAAATTCACATTTACACATGATTTTACAGATAATTTAGCGCTAAATATAGTATATTAAAGACTCGATAGGCTTCCGTCACTGAAAAATGCATGGTAAAGTATAACAAATCTAAGTTACAGATTAACTTTATATGACATTTTAATTGTTTCGATTATATAGAGAACTGAACAAACTGAGTCATCCGAATCTCTTTACAGGAATAAATTCGATAGCTGTTCTATCTGTCAGTATACAAAGGCTGATTAGAAAGCGTTCCGACAAAGTTTAATGGACAGCCAGACAGACCAAAACGAATCCGTTTCTTTTACGAACGTATAGTTTGAAATGTGATGCATGCATGTTAGTGACACGAAACTAATAAGATAAATAGTAATGAATTGTTTTCAGTCTAGAGCCTTACATTTAAAATATTAAACTGTTTACGGCTTTACAAGTGTTTATTGATGTATTTGCTCTCAAGGCAAAGATTGCACGTAATGTGAATAATTGTGATTTTTTATATTTCAGCTTGGAAGCTCTGTTCTTCAAATTGCTTGTACGATAAAAACGACTTCATTTTTTAATAGCCAAATAAATCTATTTTTGATCTATTAGTCTGAAGCTAAAAAATTAACGACCTCATAGTGTACAAAAAAATATATCAGAAAATGTGTATCTGACAACATCTAAAAGACGGTTTTGGGTCGAAACTCAGAAAATTTTTTTATGGTTTTACTTTAAAGCCCATTTATTTAGCTTTCTAAATCTGGGTTTATTTTATTTTTACGATGAATAGAAACGGAGATATAGAATTTTTTATAAAGCACGGTAGCTAAAAACGAAACCGGAAGTTGGCTGTTTTCCCTCGTTATACCCAATACACCGCACTCTGACGTATAAATTAAATTGCTTTTTATTTATTTCGATTAATTATACACTCTATCTGCATGTCGCGTCAATTTGAATAAGATTTTGAGTTTCGACAAGCTACTATGAACATTTTTGCCAAAATGCACATTTGTGGAGTTGCAAAATTCACGTTTTGGGATATCGATAGCTTAATTGTTGTTTAATGATTGATTTTATGGTCTTAAAAGAGTATTTCATGAACTGGGAACAATTCCTGGCCAACGTATACATTGAAATAATATCTTAACCTCAATAACCATAGAATCGCGTCACTTCTAATAGACAGTCATTGGCAGGAACAAAAAACGCTAGAAAAAAATTACGGGCTCTCAGAATGAAAAAATGTGATAAGATTCTGAATAAAGAAGGTATATCCTACAAATGTTACAAATTTCAAAAGAAGTTAAATAAATATATTTTTAATGAAAAGCAAATTAAAACTTTAAACGCGTTTTTTGGAAAACTTATATTTCGTCAAAAGTCACTTACGCAAAATACGATATCTCAAAACATTATCTATATATTTCCTTGAAATTTTGTATATATGTTGTCTTAAGTGTAGTAAAGGCAATGAACTAGACATATAGTGTTGATATGAATAGTTTTTGATTTAGAGCTGCCTAATATTGATTATATCTATGCATTTCGCGAAATTTTGAATAAGAGAATACTCGACTGACTGGCAATAACTTTCCTGTAAATGCAAGTATTTCTTAGATCCTAGTTCATTGTCTTCACCATAGCTGTAAATGTGTTGTGTAGAGAAATAATTTGAATATATGGATTAGAATTTCTGCTAGAGTGTTTTGCTTTTTGCTCTAATTTTACCCCTTTTTTACCTAAATTATCCCATTTTACTGAATCTCAAGTGACATAAAATTTCCTGTCTGGTATTAATGGTTGTTTTGAATCATATTGAGTCAGAAAATAAACTGAAATTGCACATTAAAGCGCTTTTTCAAAAATTCGTTCCCTCACGTAGTCAGATACCTTATGCAGAAAGTGAAGAAATTTCTGCACCCTGCAAAAACACAAAACGTTTATAAATATGCCAATGCTTTTAATCATTTTAGACGTGTTATAGGTATTTCTTACAGCTGTAATAACTCTTAATGATCTTTTTCAGATTACACGAATCTTGACTGCAATACTTTTTAGGAATCTTCAAAGGAAACGTAAGCATTCCTTCAGTGGAACACCACAAGTGGGAAAGGTATGCTAATTTTATTCAGAGATTTTCCACATATTTGTAAGTGGACACTAGCGGGCAAATGACCAGAAGCGGATGGTTATTTGCGATTGAATTCTGGGATGGTTCCAGACATTTTTTGCTCATTCTAACTGTGGCTGGACATCGAGACCTCAGATAGATTCAGCTGTGAGATATTCTGCACCTAATCTATAAATACATGAAACCCATGAATGGGATCTGTACATAATTTCTTTATATATGTTATTATTAAATATCTTTTCTTTATTCATTGGCGGTGCGTATTTGTGTAATTGAAACTTAACTTCAGTACGTCACAGAACAAAGATGCTAATCCATCGAACAGGCAAAGCAGAATTCTATTTGTCTTGTGGAACCATATAGGTACCCATGCTATATGAAATAAAAAGAAAAAATTCTATTACTGTAGATGTGCATGGTTAATGAATTTTCTTCCACAAAAGGACTTTAAATAATGTAGAATGGTCAATAACTGCCTAAACATGTTTCTTCTACTAATCATTATGAAACGATGGTTTGACACCGTTTTGAGAATACCACTTGCTCAGATGATCACATAACTGATGATGGGTGCACAAGTTTCGAAACAGGTCTAGAAAAATCTGTGCAATTTAAATACGGCTAGTCACCCAGATAATTTCCACGGTTTGATGATTGACAATTTCTAGTAAAACTTATGTTAACATAGATTTGTTTCGAAAACCATTGACTTATACAGATGCACTTTCTTTTTCTGGAGAACATAGAAATGCGAAGAACAATTGACCAGAAATATTACAAAAACGCAGAAATCGCTAAAACTGCTTTGAGAATCGATACACAACTCAAAGAGTTGCTTTATTTCCTTCGTTTTAAATTTTATTTAGATGTTCATACGTCAACACGTGCTATCTTGCAAATTACATATTATATGCGCATATCTAGCGAAAGCAGAATATCTGAATCTTTAAAATAACAATTCTTAGAAATAACATTCTTCTGAATATCATAAAATCACAATGCATTTATTCCAGTCTTATTTTACTGTTAACTATGATTTATTCAATAAATCATCTGTGTTTGATACTAATGTAATTAAAGACAGAATATTAGACGCACAATTGACGCATATTATTGCAGAGGTAACTCGGAAATTCCATTTCAGCAAACATTTCTGAAGGTACAAAGTGTTTATGTTCGGGGATATATGACATTACATCAATTAAGAGGATAAAAGTAACGTGATATAGAAGTGCTCGAATCTAGAATCTAATGTAGTATGACGTTCCTAAGAATTTTACCCCTAGTTACCTCAGGGTTATTACACATATCTATAAATTAGTGATCTAATGTACTATAAGTCGATTAGATTGTCACTGTTTCCGGAGTTTATTTTGATAAGCATTAATTTCTTTACGAATAGTTTCTCCCAGTGGCGTGCATTCAACCGAAACAAGTGAAGCAGTGCTTCAGTAAGCAAATAGCTTCCTCATACGTTGTAAAATTGTGTGTTAACATTTTCTTTCTCGAAAAACTTTCAGAAAAGCGATCGCATTTGCTTTGTCCCTACGGACGCCGGCAGAATGTATTTCGCATTGAAACGTGCTTCCTTTCATTATAATTTAGCTTCTCAGCACACATTTGGTGCTGTGTAAGAACGCGTGTTTGAAGTACGCAAATGATGCATGCTTGGGTTTGGTTAAAGGTCGCTTCTCTATTGTCTCGTTAAGTTCAAGGTCGTTACGTCATATTCTTCCTCTCTTAAACAGATGACATACCTTATTTGAGCGGCCGGTGATTGTTAGCTTCCTAGCGGAACTTCGATGCGATGTAAAATATGCGTGTTTAAAGCGGACAAGAGATGCATGCTTCATCCCACGGGTGTGGAGCATTGCATTTCAGTGCAAAGAAAAAGAAAGATAGAAAACTTTTACGAATGATCGCCAGGACTTGGTTAGCAAACACACAAAATAGGCAAATGCTAGAGACATCACAACTTTGAAGGCCTCGAGGCCTTGATAATTTTTTCAGGTATTTTCATTGTCATTTACTTTTGTGGTTTCATTTTCTTTACAAGGGCCGTGTACTCGAACTTATTCGAATTGAAATTAAGCAGCGTTTAAATTTTAGGTCATTATTTTTATGAATTTTTGTTAATGTTTTTTCTTGCTTGCAGATCAAATTTGTCAATTTTGATTGACTTCTCAAACTTTATATTAAATCATTTGGATTTTCTTTGGATTAAAAAAGTTTAATATTTTTTGCTATTTTATTTGAAATCACTTTTGAATTTAAATTTTTTTCTACACTGGATGCTAAAACGAACTCTCATTAAGGTGCTCGTAATAAATGTTTTCACATTTTAACTTGTCGCAACGTTTGTTACTTAAAAATTCCTTACATGAGGATCAAATTAAGATCTACAAAACATATTTGGTTTTAGAAGTTGGGCAGGGGAAAGTGGAACCCCGAAACTTGTATCATCCAAGAGGCTCTAAAGGGTATAATCCGGCCCTGATCTGACTTCATTTAGGAACGGCGTTGCACCCTGTTACAACCTTTTATGCATCGCGTGGAAATTAAATTGCGTTTTTGTGGCATTTTATATGAACGCTTCTTCATATTATTATTCTTGTGTTCAACGCTTTTTTATACGGGGACAATTTATTATATATTAATATTAGGGAGAGTTGGCGAATTGGCGAATTTGGCTGGCGCCAAGATCCGACCGGTAGCGTAGCTTGACTCTATTAAATGTTTGGACCGTAAAAGAGGTAAAATATATTAAAACGATGTGAATTTGCTTTATAATATCCTTTTTAAGACGAAGTGTTAAGTGGTAACAGTTAGAGAACAAGTGTTTATATTTAGTGACATTTATTAAATATTTTGAAAAGACTAATAGATCCTTATCCTGTTATAAAGTAAGGAACATTAAAAAAATATCATTATATCCCCAGAGAGAAAACTTGTTGGGCTTCAATTTACTGTATTAATTTTTATATAATTAATTCAGAACGATAGAGGAAATTTTTTGTTATTGACCAGATTGAATTGAAACAATTGTCTAAATAGGACCGTTTAAATCAATGAGACTATTATCTCGAACTAGAAGAATAAACCAAAAATCATTTATAATCACTAATATTCCTCATAAATTGGAAGTGAATAAGCCAAAGTAAATAGAAAAGAACTCATAAAAAACATTAATTGACATCAAATGCTATCCAAAAGAACAAAAATTAGGCTTACTTAGTTTCGCATCAAATGTGAGGTCAAAGAAGAATTGATATAGTGCTTAAAATGTCAGACTTAAGTTCATATATTGTTTCCCGTGGAAATTAGTGATTCAAAAATATTTTTGCTTTATTTGCGCTTAGAGAAATGGTAGTCCAATTTGGAAAAACAGTGGTTCAATTTGGGAAGCCAGTTTCCTTAACTGAACCATTGACAAACTTTTTGAGCTGCTTTTTTCTTACTTTAATTGTATTTCATAAAAAACTATTTACATTGTTTAGAAGATGAATAAACAAAAAAGAACAATTTTTAATTAAAATCTCTTCTCTGTCGTTGTACAGTGAAATATTGTCCAAATGCAACCTTCCCCTATTATATATTTGTACATTTTTTTATGAATAGTATAGGGTATTATGTGTACTGTGAGCCCGACTGCTTCAATAGCTTTTGGAACCAACTCACGCCACTGGTTTCTCCCCACATATCTTATATTAGTTTTCATTCTAATAGAAAATAATTAACAAATAGATTAATAATATATATAGAAATAATGAAATGGCAATCTTACTAGAATAATAAATGCTTGAGTGCACATGGGTCGTTGAAAGAGGTAATGCATTTTTTCTTTCATTGATTTAAAAGGATGGAAATTAAGTTTTTGTTTTTCTGTCAGAAATCATGTTTTAGGAGACCATCTTGCACTTTAGCCTATTTTGTCCTTTAGAAGTGAAAGAACAATAGCCCGTATGATTATTGAAATAATTTAGAAAGATATGTAAGAAATCTTTTTAAGAGCAATTGAAAGATGAACTATTTAAGTTAAAAGAAAATCACATTCTTATTCGAATTCTCTACATTTGATAGTAAAGAAAAAGGGATTGAAGCAATTATTCAATAATTTCCATGAAATCTATTACGTGATTTCTCTTATTTCTCATGCCAGAAAGGAACAAGAAGTATGGAATTTATGCTCAGACCTTTGTCATGTAATGCTAATTTATAAAAAGAAGTCTGCCGTTGGAAAAAATCATTATTTTTTCCTGAATAGAACAACGTGGAGGTTATTAATAATTTCTGCGAAATATATGGATAAATTATTTCTCAAGGATTGTTGACGAATAATAATTTTATTACACTTATTACTCAGTTGCAAAGTTAAACTTATTATGATACAATTACATTTTACACAGATAATACTAAATGATGTTTATTTATACAAATCTTATTTATCTTTACATATTCCATTATAATAATCTTATTTCCTTTTAAACATTTATTTCCATTTATATGCTAGGCATTAAATAACTATGAGATTACGCGAAGTGGTGCGATAAATATCAAATAAAAATGGAGGGGAGATAGAAACATTATAAGATTATCGTCATAGAAATTATGTATTAAATGTATTCAAAACTTTTCCAACACTTTGAAAGATTTTCACTTGTAAAGATATTAATACATAACTGAATGTCGTATAAAATTATCCTCATACTCTCTTTGCATTAGACGTCACAATGTAAGTAATTAGCATACAAGACACGAAGTATTCGTTTGATCTTTTGTTTGAAAGCGTGTTATAAGTGATTGAAAAGCTACAGGACAAGGCAATGCCCTGGATCGAAAGCAAATGATTTCAAATATGAGTGACATAATTTAGGCGGATTCTTATTTCTGTTTACCGAACGTCCTTACCAGTCGAAGCCTTCATTTCAATTTATTGTCACTAGACCTGCTCTTTTTCGACAAAAATGGAGAATTTCCTATGCAATTGGTCTTTTGAAATGTGTCGTCAATGTTTTCAGCGGAATCTCAAATATAATTAAGTTAACAGAATTTTAAGTTATAAAATAATACTCAATTCACCCTCATACCCTCAATACCACCCTCATACCCCTCAATAAGTTATAAAATGATACTCAGTCTCTCCTTGCATTAGTCGTCACAATGTGAGTAATTAGTATACAAGACACAAAATATTCCTTCATACCCTCATGCAGTATATCCTCATACAGTATACCCTCATACAGTATTCCCTCATACAGTATATCCTCATACAGTATACCCTCACCCTCATA
>BGPR01005393.1:42166-56508 GCA_013235015.1 Araneus ventricosus | reverse complement strand
CCTCAATAAGTTACAAAATGATACTCAGTCTCTCCTTGCATTAGACGTCACAATGTGAGTAATTAGCATACAAGACACAAAGTTTTCCATTGATCTTTTGTTTGAAAGCGTGATATATGTGATTGAAAAGCTAAAGGACAAGACAATGCCCCGGATCGAAAGCAAATGATTTAAAAATGAGTGACATAATTTAGGCGGATTCCTATTTCTATTTACAGAACGTCCTTCCCAGTAGAAGCGACCATTTCAATTTATTGTAACTAGACGTTCTCTTTTTCGACAAAAATGGAGAATTTACTATGCAATTGGTCTGTTGGTATGTGTCGTCAGTGTTTTCAGCGGAATCTCAAATATGTTAACGGAATTTTAAGTTATATCCATATTTCAATATGCTTCCGCTTAAAATTTCTTGTTTATCCTTCAGTTTTATGAATAAAATTGAATAATAACTGATTCTTCACAGCAGATTATGAGAAGTGAATCATTTTTAATTAAGTGGTTCTTTCAATTTATATATAAATTTCTGACGAAGGTCTATATTCGGATCCGATAAATTAATTTTAAGATCATATAATGTGGCCTCCAGAAGGTCTGAAGTATTAGAGCTGTTTCAATAATTCTATTTCTTATCCATAAAAAAGCCCTTTGAATTTTTTTCTTCAAGTGAAATTTGGAACGCTAAGCAAACAAAAACGGTTCTGATACTTGGAAACAGCTACTACAAAATGAATATTTGACCGGTCACGGCAGTTAAATGATAAAAAATTTATCAGTAAACAACCACAACCAATCAAGCTGTTTCAAGTATTTTCCTTCTTAATGGCAATACTCGAACTTTCTTCTGTTCTGTGTTTTGGCTTCTTGTGTAATTAGCTGCTTATATTAGACATTCATAAGCTATTTTTAAAGACAAAACAGACATTTATTAAACTAGAATATCCCCCGTCATGGTATGACGGGTGCAGATTGCCGCTTCATTCGAGAGATTTTCCGTCAAATTTGACGTGTTTAATAGATAGATATGCGAGAGAAATGTTCAACATTGATTGAAAACAAATAAGATAAGCATATGTTTTATGATAGCGAAATATTTTTTATTTACATATTATTTACATATTTCTTTATTCAAAAAACTTCTTGGTAAACAACATTCCGTGTGAGGTATTTTTGGTTGTTTAACAATTTTCCTTGTACTTAAGATGTCTTTGTGTAAATTTTAACGTGATTTGGGTTCCTAAACCTTAAAAGAGCGACATAGATCTGCTCATGTGAAAATATAGGCTCATCGTGGTAAATTCCAACATGATCGAAAGTTTTCCCCTGCGATTTGTTGATAGTCATCGCGTAAGCTGGAATTAACGGGAACTGGCGGCGCTTGAGGACGAATGGTAGATTCACGTCACTGGGGGTTAATTCAATTCTTGGTAAGAGAACAACATCGCCACGATTGCATTCTAATACAATTTTCGCAATTGTGAAATCTTCGTGGAGACCTGTAATTGATAGAAGAGTGCCGTTACAAAGTCTTTCTTTGGAGTTTAAATTTCTGAACAACATGACGATTACTCCTTTCTTTAGAATTGAGTCATTTTATCGTAAACAATATAGTAAACTAATTCATGATTGCAAAGTCATTAGATTATAGTACAAAATATATACATAATAATTCAATAACCATGAAATTCTCATCTTGTCAAACGTTAGTCAAAAGTTAAAATTTCAAAGGAATTCTTTTTTCGAAATTCTAATCATAACAAAGCACTTCTCTGCTTGTCAAACGTTTCAAAAAATATTAGCAAATTATATCATCGCGACTGCAATAAATAATCAGATGCATCGTGGCGTCCGAACTATATCAAGCGCATGATATACCACTGACGTGATTTACTGCTTTCTATTAAAAAACGGAAATTAATTTGAAATATAGGATTAATATAATTTAAAATTTCTCGGGAACTATTGATCATAGCGAGATAAATTTTATATCAATCGATAGCAAATTTTATTTCACTATTTTAGAGCTATTAGATTTGAAATTAGAACGACAATTACTCTTTTAAATTTACAATTACTGAAATTTAGGTTCTCTAACAATGAAATAATATTGTTTAACGTCTCGTAGTGCTAGGGCGCGAATTTTATTGTTGGTGATGTCAGAGCGTTACCGGACCAGTGAGAGACAGATTTGGGCTATTATATTAGTAATGATAAAAAAACACATCTCGTAACTTATTCGTGAGCTTACATCATATTTATGTTCCACTTTACTGGCTTTAAAATTAAAATTCAAAGCAAGATAACATCTAGCTGTTGCCATTTTTCTGAAGACATTCTCTCTAATTGCAATAGATGAATGCAATCATGATTTTTAAAGCCAAAAGTTAAAAAATATATGCTTACATTTTCATAGAACAGGATAGCTGTAATTCTGGTCCTATGAAACCTAAATAAAAGAGTTTCCGTAAATATGAAACTACTGGACTTTAGTGATCTTTATACATGCGCTCCCGAATCTAATTTTTAAAAAATAGTTTATATAAATTTCCATCTGTCATCCTTAAGGGGACATACGACTGGTAAACCCGGAAAATTTTCGATTTTTTGAAATATATATATATTATTTCCCTGTCTTTTCTGAACAATTTAAAGCAATCCGCGTTAAAAAGTTCCCATAATTATAAAAGGAAGGAAGGAAAATGTGTCAGCTCTGAAATGTAAACATTGTTTATGGCCATATCTTGAAAGCGCTACATCTCAAAATGTGTTTTTTGATATTGCGCGCAAGATATCTCAAGAACTATTGAATATTTTTACGTGAAATTTTTACCGAATATGTACTGTGCCATGTTCTACAAACTGAGCCACAGTTTTGTACATATTTTCATCAAAGAAGGGTTTTTTCGGGGGGTTAGAAAAGTTGAAATGTTAACCATTTTTAACATTTTTATTTTAAATTGGCATATAAAATAGAAATTAAATTTAAATGTTAATAAATTGTGATTCAGTCTTAGATACCCAAAATATTGTGTTTAGATAAATATTTTATCAGTAATCATGCGCGTAAGGAAACTGTCTAATTTTTTCTCCAAAAAGCATACCCATATTTATTACTCTGTCAAATAAATGCATACCAATATGAAGTTTTAAAAATGTGTGCACTGTAAGAGAAAGAACAGATATTTTTCTAGAGAAAAAGTGAGTTTGTGAATTGCATTGTTTCAGAGATATAATGTATGGAATTTGATAGTTTTCCACCATTTTTTCGATGTTTATGAGTCGTATGTCTCCTTAAACTGCATAAAATTCTTCGTTCCTCTGTTAATCATTCATTGTCAATTACGCTGCTCTGGGTCCCGGGTCACAGGGGAATTGCACCGAACGAAGAAGCAGATCAACTTGTAAAATTAGTAAATTAGAATGTAGAAAAGTGTCAATTTGTTGCTTCAGAAGTTCTCATTGTCGCTGTCAGAAGAAAGTATAATGACAATAAAGAAAACTGCTGAAAAAATGCAAATATTTGCTAGACTTTAAACATCTGGATGCAGTAAAGAAAAAACTTAAACTCATGAACAAAACAACGAAAGGTGATTTTCTTTTAAGCAAGTTTTGAACTAATATGCTTCCTTCTAATAAGCTCCTTCATACATTCAATATTGTTAAGAATATGGAAAGTCGCTTCCCAGCAATGTTAGTCTTATGGTTGGGAAGAGAGTTTTCCAGGTAAAGCATGGAGTGACGGGCAGCGGCTGTTCCGGAATCCCTGACCTTGGCGACCATTTTGGCAACAAGGCGACAAATTTGGCGACCTTGGCGAGAAATAGATGATTCCAGAAAATGCAACTCTTTTCTCGATATGTATATTAGGAAAGGGAATACGTTTGAATATACGAGAATACTCTATCTGACGTCACGGCCTGTCGGAGAGAGTATATAAGGACCTCGTTTGGATCAGAGGGAGTAGTGTTTTTCCACTGGAACGACTTTAGAGTTTCGTCTGCAATGCGAGCTAGGAAGCTGGTGAGCTGAGCGCTATTGAAAGTGCTGTTATTGTCGTTATCAGTCACTTGCTGACTGTTTGTGTTGCTAAATATCAAAGTACTGAACTGTTATTATCTGTGAATTGTTGTCTGTTTACGTTGCTAATCTGCGCAAGAACTATTGTTTCCTGTACCTGTGCTACGTGTTTTCCTGCATATTTGTGAATAAACCTTCATTCTCCATTATCCTGCTTGCTGAACTGTTTACACCATACACCCACAGAAAGACTTTTGTAACAATATCGTCTCTACTCCTAACTGTGAATTTTGTGTCCATGCGGAAGAAACTAAATCGCATATCCTTTTTCATTGTCCAAGATTCCGTGATCCACGACTTCAGCTCTTAAAAGAAATTCAAGATTTGAACCCTATTTACTCCGTTACATTTCTAAGAAGCCTGTTAAATTTGGACAAGAATGCCAAGACCAAGCTGAGAGCAGTTGAAAATTCTTTCTGTTTTGCAACTGCTTGTAGTTCATTTTTTCCTCCTCATTTTATTTGTTTAATGTATTTTCCTTTGCTTTTGATGTTTCTTTAAAAGTTTTGATGTCAAAACGTCTTTCCGCTCGTTGCAGTGATAGTCGGTCGAACTTTCTTATGTAACAAAATACTGTCAGATTTGAATCGCTAATAACTACCAGACTAATAGTTCGAAAAGAATGGTTGACCCCACAACGGATAGATCACATCTGTAAGAGTTTGTAGCATAATATTTGTTTTGCCTATGACGTCATCGTACCAGTGTAGGCGCATGCGCGTGATTGTTACGAATTAGCTTTATGTAAGGTTATAAATAAGTGTAGCGTGGAAATGCGTTTAGCTAGGAGATTGATTCTTGTGTCATTTTAAAGAGCTTGAGAGGTATTACTAGGACCCAAAGTGAGACAATAAAAATATTTATCAGAATATAAGACAAAATCGGTATTCAATTGAAAATTTCAGACTCCGCGTGTTTTTTGATTATAATATGCAGAGTTTTATTTCGAATTGAATACTTGATAATAAGTAAAATAAACATTGTACTAAAATTTTAATATTACGGGAAATATGAGCATTTGTAGCAAATAATGTTTTACTGCTCATACGCGAATACTATCAACAGATGGCGCCATCAAAAGATACTCTAAATAAAACATAAGAAAGGCGCAGTTTGAGTCATTTTTCGTGATAACGTCGGGATAAAATCATAAAACAAGTGTTTCGTATTAATATGTAATTTAATTATCAATCTCTTTAATACAATATTTACACAGAGTAGTATAATTCTTACAGAACAGATAAATCACAAGTTATTGCATTTAGCAAGGGTCTGTGGTAGCTTGTGATTAATCTATTTAGTAACCATTATTCTTCTCTGTGTAAATATTGTATTAAAGAGATTTCTATTTAAATTACATATTAATACGAAACACTTGTTTTATGATTTTATCTTGAAGTTCTCGCGAAAAATTTACGGTGTGCACCCGAACTGCACCTTTCTTATCTTTTTTTTTATATTTTCTATGAAAAACCAATTTAATTTTTTTTCCAATTGTAGCAATAGTAACGATGCCAAGTTTGTGCTTGTAGCAAACATTACAACTCTGTACAATAAATAATAAAAGAGTTTGAAACGTATTCTGCTTCAGTATTTAGTTTGTGTCGCACAAACATAATCTTTTCCATGAATGAATGAATATTAGATGAGCTTAATTAAGTTGAGGACTGAATGAAAGCAGTTGTTTGCCTTACTTAATCAAGTAGAAGTTGCTTGAAATGAAATAAATTTTCTAGGCTTAAATTCAAAGCTTCTCATTTCTAAATAAGCCCTAGAAAATACGTTGGGGGAAATAATTAAAATTTTACTCGTGGAACTGATTACCACTTCTTGATCAGAAGAGTGCTCTTACTATCTTCACTTAATTAATAAAATGTGTTGTCTCAAAATTATGCTTGCATAAGAATTTATTTTCAAAATTGGAAGGGAATTGCAGGAAGATCCACATATTCGCCACAACTTTTCTAAAAATAGTTTTTTTTTCCTTCAATGAGATTTAACTTTAAAATATTAAATTCCGAATTTGAAGTATAAATCAAGGATTTCTTGATTAAACAATGATTTTGGAAAGCTTGGGAGTTAAGGCTTTAATACTGAGTGAGACTTAGCATGTGATAATGAAAAACTTATTAAAAATGTATTACTACAGCAAATACAAAAATCTCTTTGACTCAAGCTTTTTGAAATGCCACATGAAGTATAAATTTTTTATTAATAACTTTTCATTAAAATCAGCTATTTGAAATCTATTATTAATTTTTTCAATCATTAAATTATCAACTTAAGTCTCCAGGGGTTTTTGAGTTGATCGCAGCACTTATTTATAAAATATTATTTTCATTAATTTAATATTTTACTGAAATAAATTCTATAAAATATTATTTATTTATATTAAAATTCTGCTTTATTGAAAGCATATTTAGTTTTCGTCGATATTTACTATAATATCGGTACAAAAATTTTCCCTCTCTCAATTATACGCCATATGCTGTTATGAAACTTAACAAACGGAGTCAATTCATGTTACATTACAATCTATACTAATAATAAGGGAGAATGTGTGTATGTCTGTGTGTGTTGGCGTTCTACAGGGCAGACAGCTGAACATAGAGCTACGAAATTTGGCAAAAATATACTTTAGGTGTAGGGAAATTTTGGAGTTTTTCCTTAATAACTTGCGAAATAATTACAGCACAAAAATAATTTTTAACCATATGAAAGTGCAAACCATTACCTTTCCATGATATCAATTAAATTGCCGTAAGATGTTTCCTATAATTTTAATACTTATTTAAAGATATTTTTGGCATAATTGACAACAATACTTTTCATTTTTGCGATGTAACTCAAACCGTTTTCATTGTTTAAACAAATATTTAATTTCATATTTCACTTTCATTGTTTTAATCTGAGATAATATCCTAATACTTTTTGCCTTAATTTTTTTTCATTGAGATTTTTGTGAAATCTGCAAACCAAGCTCTCCGAGATATCGCTTTGCTTCATTAAGAAATATATCCGTTATGCTGAATGGTTATGGTTTCTATGTTTTCATTCTTTTCTCAATATGCTTTAATCCGGCTAACACGCCGCTGGCCATAAAATGTGCTGCACCATTTTAATGTTCAAATCGAATGCATTTTTACAAGACGAATAAGAAAGTCAATATGCTGCCGGCAACATGGAATTAGGGGTTACATGACTTGGTCAATTATTTGACTCCATTAGGATCATTTATGTAGGCAATGAACATAAGAGGTCTAAGGTCACTAATAGAACATTGTGGCAATCGCATTTTGTCTCGCCCTCCTGCCGGTGGATGGCGCTGCAAGGACCTTCCGCAATCAGAAGCAAGAATAGACAGTGACTTGACTGTTCGTGCGAGGACGGTCGCTTTTCTCCTCTCACGGGACGGACAAATCTCGCCATGCTTAGCGAGTTGTATAATGCAATGTAATCTTAGTTAATCCAGAACAATTCTAAATGGTAGATGTGTGAAAGATAAATTCAATTTAATTTAACTATGGCCCAGCTTTATTTTAACCGTACTTTTCACTTCCTGTGAGCTAGCCGGAAATGACGGTTAAAACATGGTTTAAATATCTACCACAATCTGAAGTTTAAAATTACGTTGTTAGGATAACCATGAACATAAAATAATCGAAAGTTTAATTGAAATTATATTCCAGGCGAACAAGCTGGTCGCCGAAGGTGGTTAGTCATATAATAAACGCAACAACGCAAGCCATTGAACTAATTTGTGCTGCCTTAGGCTACACAGTAATATGCGAATATTCCAGATACCATTTACGCAATGGAATCCAAAACTTAATTCATGCGTTTGTTTTGAAGTGAATCACATGAGCGTGAATTGACTATATTTCATTGCGACAGTTTCAAAGCTCTTAAACACACTATGAAATACTATGGCGATCATTCTATCTAGTGAATCAAGTCCAAAATTACGAAAATGAAACCTTTTCATGCTGTGTATAGTGTTTTTAAATCTGTAATCTTTGTATTAATGAATTTTTAGTAGTTCTTGTACGACTTCTTAAACTCGCTCAAAATTCTTCATATGATGCATGTTGTTATTCCACTTGTTCTAGTCCTCCGCTAGACCAAGTCCAAGAGTCCGCTCGCCCACAGAAAATCACGAACCAGCACAGGACTTTCAAAGAGGTCCCTCTTCTCCTGCTCCATACATGAGAGCAGTTGGTCTGGAGTAGATTGGTGTTCCAATACCATAGGTGAACGAGTCATGGTAAAGGAGGAGAGTGCAGCTTCTGCTGGCACTAGACCTTGGACGCCCGTGGGAAGAAGTCTGACTTTGTCCATTGCATTTACGATTTAGCTGAGTATAATGGAATGACCTTCACGCCTTGGGTGACTCTGCCAGGAGAAAAACTCCAGACGTACATCGCCCCTTCCACCCAGGGCCACCACCCCTGCCACGATGAGGCAGAATAATAGGACTTGGGGGATGATGCATGTTAGCTCTTGTATAAAACCAATTCAAAGTTTTTGAGTTTATTTTCTGGGTTTGACAAAATATGGGAGATCTCATTGAATACCCAAAGAGGCGGACCGAACTTCTGAGGCCCACACAACACAGACAGCTTCTGGCTAAGAACCATTAGGTCCCGCGCAGTATCCAATTACCGTTTCTCCTC
The DNA here is from genome assembly GCA_013235015.1 of Araneus ventricosus. Taxonomy (NCBI): domain Eukaryota; kingdom Metazoa; phylum Arthropoda; class Arachnida; order Araneae; family Araneidae; genus Araneus; species Araneus ventricosus. The sequence continues at coordinate 47,761 of BGPR01005393.1, read as the reverse complement.
CCATATTTTCCGCACTTTGTTAAGGAGATTTCCTCCTTCCACATTTTTCGCATGTTTTATCTTTTTACTTTTATTTCTCTAAGGCAGGTTGTTGATGCGATTTACCGGTCCGCACTTTGTGAAGGAGATTTTTCAAAATGAAAAATGACAGCGCATCGTGGAGTCAAGTGAACCTACTCTCTTTTATAGCTTTACTAAGAGCTATAGTGTTTCCAGGTTTCTACGTGGTTTAGTGTATTTTTTATCCCAAAAGTTGTGAAGAGTTATTATAATTTGTTTAACTAAAATATTTTTTGCTTTTATTTCCTGCGTATTTTCTGGATTGGAATGTTATAATGAGAGTTAAATACTTATTATTTTCTGTGAACAATTATGATATTTGTTTCTTTTTTGCGATTCCATTCAAAACTGTTAAGCCAGTAAACGCCACACCAAACCAAAACTTGTCCATTGAAAATTAGAAAGAAAAGTTTTTTATATTAAATGCATTTTTAAATATTTCTTAGATGGTACAAAATAAATGTTACATAAATTTTATATATTTTGTGACATAATAGGTGGCTTCCCAACATCTTCCCTTCAGTTTCTTCAACAGGAATTCTGATACGACATTTTGTTCTTTAAATTATCCATAGAGGGCCGAAAAACATTTATGCCGTTTTACCATTCATAATCAATTGTCCCATTTCCGCAACTGGATAGAAATTATTGAATCTTATGTGCATATCCAGTTATGCGTATGCCCCTCATAATAACTTAGGAGGTAAAATAAGTACCGTCTTCAACATAAAATTATATTCGCACTGTGTTACTAAAAGGAACCAAAATAAAACTTTGTATTAGTCTCAATAGTCTGAACTAGAAATATTTTGTAGAGTGTGCATAAAAGAATGCAGAATATATTTATATATAATAATATTTAAAACTTAACTTTCTCAAAAAAGTCTTCGAACCAATTATCATCAAAAGTGAAATAATCATAGAGCATTAGTTTCCTTAAAAAGTATGCACTTTAGATATTAAACGGTATCAAAAAGTCTATTTGAACATTTATTAAATTAAACAAGCAACTATTAAAATACATTGTATTTAGAGGGCGTGGTTAATTATATACAATTTTACCTTTGGCTTTTCTCATTCCTTCGTCCACAATAGATGGCGCTGGTCACAAGGAACAGACGTACTTAATAGAGATGCTTATTTAGTAGATGTTAAGAGGTGTTTCTGATTATATGGCAGATTTTTAATATATTCTGCATGCTGACAATTTTTTCTCAGAAATAGGGGGTAAGTTGTAAACTTTTTTTTCTTTAGCTATTTTATAAATTTGTGTTAATCTTTACTCGAGGATATTTAGTTTTCTGTCTCCAGTAATTTCATTTTGGTGTTTGTTCTTCTTGAGTACAGACTATTTTTTGTCCGAATTGCTGACATTAGGATTTAAAAACAGTTATATTTTCATTATACTTCCGAAAACTCTCAATTTACTAGGGATTTTCGGCTCACGAGGGGTCAAAGTTTGGACGAAAGCAAGACCACTATCAGAAAAAAATCCCTGCTTTGAATCCCTGACTGCAGGTGACTCTTGATAAAGTCTGCCGACCGGATTCATTTTTTCAAGTTTTTTTAAAAAGAAATACTTCGATTTTCTCTTCTCTTAAAACATTTCTTTAGGAAGGTCGTTTTGTGTAGATAATATTTCATTTTGGCTTTTGTTTAGTTCATTTTCATTTAAGAGAAAACAAAACCAAGAAACAACATGGGTGACCGCAGGGATGAAAGATCTTATGTGCAACATTGGAGTAGTACTTTCCTGTTCCTCATCAAAAATCTTCCTTTCAAAAGAATATTTTGAGATTTTCTTCGGCAATAATCCAAAGGATAACAGCTATAAAACATGAGTCAAAATGAAACTAATGGAACTTTACTAATTTGAAACTTTTGTCTCATTACAACTGAATTAATCCTAAGCATCTATCTGTAAATTCCTTTCTTCAATTCAAAGAATGAATTTGGTTGCAGCGAAAATAAATACATATTCAATAGCACGAAAAAAAAGGAATTATTATGAGGGAAAGGAGGGTAAGAGTACGCACCTAGTGGATTTTTCGTTATAAAAATGAGAATTGAAAAGTCAGAGCCTCGAAAATATGCTGAATCATAGGTTATTAACTTAGGAAGAAGGGTACAAAAAAATGAAAATTTTAGCTTTAAAAAATGTGTACCTGCGTACTCTTACCCAACGTGGCGGGTAAGAGTACGCAGGACGTGAGGCCAAGAGTACGCACCCTGAAAATTTAGCAGTAGTCGCATACAAATTCTAAACTGCCTTCGTAACTGGAACATCCTCATGCCACCACTCCTTACATAATCCACACTGGATCCAATCATCATCATATGTTTGTTCGCAGCCTAGTCATATTGCTCCCTCATTATTTGGATTTCTATGGAATGGAAACTTTTTCTCCAGACAACAGCTCTTCAGATTATTATCCCAATCTCATTTTTTTATTAATAATAATAATAATGATAAAATAAAATGCAAAGTTTTGTTGGAATGGCTGCTTCAATTTACAGAACGGATAAGAGTACGCATATCTGGTCTGTGCGTACTCTTAGCCGCCGATGTATTGCTTCTCTAAATCGTCCATAGATGGCCGTAGAATTCACTAAAGTTAAATTCTAACGTGGCCACGTTGTTCCGAAGGGAACAAACCTCATAATGATATTTACTTTGAAAGAAAGCATTAGTCCTTTATTTACAAAAAAAAATTAAGATTTCTTCACAGAAAAATTACACGCTAACATAACGAAATCATATATTACCTGATAAATTAAAGAGAGCAAGGATGAAAACAATTATGGCGGTCACTTGAGATAGCTGAAAACACACACGTTGATATGATCACACTTGCTTCTGCTTGCACTGTTAACAACAGGGGAAAAAAATCCCTGCATACTCTTAGCCTCCTTTCCCTTAATGAATTTTGTCATTTCTGGGTAACTGAAATGGGCTGGGATAAAGATGAACATTTTAATCCTGTTTTATCCCGTTTAGCAGAAGAAAGTAATTCCAAACATGGATTATAATTAGACTTCGTAAAGACGTTTATGGCTTGATGATTAAGGTATTTGTAATTAGAAACATTGTACATGAAGCAGCTTAATGATTTATTTAATAAAATCTCATGTTTGTGCTAATTACATACGACATTAATTAAGCTGAGAAGCGGAAGAAAGCAATCATCACTGTTCTCGATTAAAGTGTTTAATTTTTAATTTTAGTATATGTTTATATACAGACTAGTTAAAAAGAAAACAATAATGATCTCCTAAATGCTAACGAAATCTATCTAGTTAATGATCAAATGATGCAGCTTAAAACTTATTTGCATACTACAATTAAAATCACTTTAAACGTGCACAAAAGTTGCATACATTTAATTTAATTGAATATACGCTTTAATTTTATAGGATTAAAGGATTCAGAGGTAAATTAAGAATTTCGTTTCGCTCCAAGCTCATAACTGTTCCCATATCTATCAACAATAGAATGAGCACTGATAATTTTTAAAAATTTTTGCTTAATCATAAAAGAGACAGTTACTGAAATAGCAATTATGTGTGTTTCGGTGCTTTTGAAAATAAAGCCTCCACTCTTACTGATCAGCTTTCTTTATCCGTACGCGAAATGATTGTAATTAAAAATTTATTTTCACTGTGTCTAAGGCCATATTCGATTTATGGGAAGATGTTACGAGTAATACAGAAACACAGTGAAATGACAGAAGTCATGGCATGGCAATAAACAAACATACGAAAGAACTCGGATGATATCAAATACGTATACGGATTCCTGTCTTGTCTTCTAGAGTGTATTTTAAAGCTTTGAACTCCTATGGTGGGTGGAATTCATAGATGGAGCAAGGTGTGTTAGCCTCTAATATTTTTTAACCTTTGTTTCTCGTTTTAGTCGGCGTCCTATTCCTGCATCTAAGTAGGCAGAGGATGAATTATTTTTTTGCATTCTCACGTTTTCTACTGGATATGTTTTTAAAGGTTTTTATTATGCTTGTTTCTTTCCTTCTTTTTATTCTTCTCAAAGGGATTATTTCTTATATTTCAATTGGACAGATTCAGAGACACAGAGGGTATATTTTTTGACTTTGTAAGTCTTGCCCTCGACAGAAAATTTTCCCAAATTAGAACTCCTATGGTGGGTGTCTGTTTGATGAAGTCCGCCATTGAGGTTCTCCTCCAATTTTTCCATTTTGATTATTTTTTCTTTTGTTTTCTAATTTTTCCTTTTATGTGTTTTGGCTATTTTATTATTGGGGAATTTTTGTTGTTTAGTTCTTTAATGATGGGTTGGTTAGTTGTAGTAAAATGTATGATGCGATCACTGGATGCTGCTGCGTTTGGCGCGCTAAAAGGTGCATTGTTATCATCGTTGATTACTTCTTCTGTTTCATATTTATATTTTTCTAGTTTTTTTTTTCTTTCTTAATGTTTTTTAATTTTCTATTGTTTTAACATTTTTTAATTTTCTATTTTTTGTATTTATTAGAATATGCTGGATATGCGCCATTCTGTAAAATACAATGGGTTTAATTAATTTTTAATTTATTCAAGAAATTTTTTAGTAATTTGTTAAATTTTATTAAATGTAACTGTTAAAGCTTTTACTGTCATTATAATGACTTCCTGATGAGGTATGGAATGGTTTGTTGTAACTAGAGGTCTACATTGTCGCCTGGTGGCGCTCACGCTGTTCCAGGTTTATACACGATGCTGTAACTCTCGCGCCTCGATATGAAAGTTAAAGCTGAAACTATTGTCCGTTTAAATTAGTTTGTTTTATGTGATTGTCTTGTGCTGTCTGTTATGTGTCGTTTCGTCTCGTGCGTCAATAAATGTTATGTTCTTTACGAATTGGAGTAGTTTGTTGCTGCCTACGAGTCTTTTACTGTGAGGTGAGGGAGCAAAATGAAATTAAAATGAGAATGAGTTCGTTAGCGAATATATGAAATTGCAAAATTCGAGCGTGGTGTTTGGCAAAAGATCCAATCTAGGAGAAGTGCGCCAGGCACAAAATTTATTAAGAGCGTAAATACAGTTGTAAGGAGAATATAAGTCTACATCACAAGTACAAAAACTACGCCAGTGGTTTGAAATCTGACTCAAATATAACAAACCGAGGCATAATTTCAATATTAAAATTTCAAAAGATGATTGTTGGAGCTTCAAGCATAGGAGATGGTGTTTCCGACGATATAGCAACTTCTAAGATTTGTCGCTTAACAGTGTCATCGGAAGTTTCTGAAGGGACTCATTACCTCCCACACTTTAAAGAGCGTCCCGTGCCTACCATATGTTAGAGACAGTGGATGTCTGAGACGCCAATGAGAATAAATTGAACATTGACGAACAAAGTTTGCTGGAGATGGTGTTTCCGAAGATATAACAACTTCTAAGATTCGTCGCTTAACAGCGTCAAGTACGCATCGGGAGTTTCTGAAGGGATTCATTACCTCCCACACGGGAAAAAACGTCCCGTTCCTACCATATGTTAGAGACAGTGGATGTCCGAGACGC
>BGPR01005393.1:12404-42156 GCA_013235015.1 Araneus ventricosus | reverse complement strand
AATAAATTGAACATTGACGAACAAAGTTTGCTGGAGATGGTGTTTCCGAAGATATAACAACTTCTAAGATTCGTCGCTTAACAGCGTCAAGTACGCATCGGGAGTTTCTGAAGGGATTCATTACCTCCCACACGGGAAAAAACGTCCCGTTCCTACCATATGTTAGAGACAGTGGATGTCCGAGACGCTAATGAGAATAAATTGAACATTGACGAACAAAACTGTGTTTGCATACCACTTCGAATGCCTTTACTAGCATAAGATGATTGGCGTGAGGGCCTCATCTGGTTTCGTTTTCATGTGTCTTGTACCTTAGGGCTACACTACTCACTACTCATTAATCATCACTTTTGGTTATTTATATTTAAAAAAAACAATTATTTCGAATCTAAAATAGTATAATGAATAATCAAAATTAAGTATTTTTAAATTTTTTTTGAAAATTCAACCCCCTTTCGGTAGTATTAAATTTAGAATTTAATTTTTTTTTATTTTTCTCTTAATCTCCATACCCTAAAACATCTTTTCCGCATAAGAGGTTTTGATTAATAATAATATTTTTTTTAATCGTATAATCAAATTTCAGTATTTTTCCATTTTTTTTAAACTTCAACTCCCTTTGCGGCAGTATTAAATTTTGAATTAAATTTTTTTTATTATTTTTCTCTTAATCTCCATACCATAGAGAATCTTTTCCGCATAGGTAGGTTTTGATTAATAATATTTTTTTTTCCTCCGTAGAAGAGCGATCCACCCTATTGTACCTTAGATAGTTAACATTATCCGATGTGTCACGTATTCATTTGTAAACTGCGCAACACTGATGTCAGAGTTTCGATATGGCGTGAACACTGGGAAGTTTTCCCATCCAACTACTCATCAAGAATTATACAAAATGAGTGTAGAATTATACAATAATGATGTCAGTGAGCGTTCCTCCCGTGAATTATGCTTTCGTGTCAAATGGAGCTAATAATCGACAGGAAAACTACATCTTGTTCTTAATGCTTGTTTCAAAGAAATTCTTAAGATGGCTGCATATGGTTTTCGATAAAACTCTAAAAAGTAAATATTCAGCAAAGAATTATATATTATATTATTCTTATAGTTTTAATTAAGTTAGTAATAAGTACTCATATAGAAATAATATATAATATAATAATAGATTTATTCTTCCTCTTTATGAAAAAGAAACTTTTTAAACATTTCGAAAATCCTTCAAAATTTCGGCCTATTGGAACATTTACTTAAAATTACTCTTTTTGATTTCTTAGAGTGTCCTAACAACTTTTATGCTGAAATTATTTTAAATTTAACTTAAATAATTCAATAGAATTCGTGTCTTCTATGCAGCGACTATAAAATTATTTTTCCTTCATTAAATTAATACTTGTCTTTGACTTTTCCCTCGTAATTGACTTAATTTTCAACAGTTTTCCTTCATAAATTTTAGACCTCGAAAATGCCTTAGACGGATATTTGTAAGACTTCAGAGGTTTAAAACTAAAGACAGCCATAGAATTTCAAAACCGCATTTTCTCTTTTCGTTGAGAATTTTCAAATGCTAAAATTTTCAGTGAGAAGTATGACAACAGGTTTTAATATATAATAATTTGATATTATGTCTTCAAATAAACTTTGCCAATTCCCGGACAGTATAGAGCGCATAGCTGAGTACATCTGAAACAGCGAATATTAGGTGGAAGTAATGTCGTGAAGTGTACTACCTTCTGAGAATGGTTGCATAGCCCTAGAAACGAATACTGGAATTGAATGATTTTTGAAAACGCTATGAGAAATTAAGAAAAAAGCGAAAAATCCTAAAGTGTGAATGATTAGCATAAAATGGCCATCTGCTCACATGCAATATTTCTCTCAAACCTCTTTGTACATCGAATCCATTATCTTTTAACTTGGAAATTTATCGTGAATCTAAAAACAGAGCATTAATATATTGTCACAAACATGAAAAGTCGCTTCCCAGCAATGGGAGTCTTAAGGTTGGGAAGAGAGTTTTACAGGGGTAAGTATGGGATGACGGCAGCAGGCACGTCTGGACACCTGACCTTGGCGACAAACTTGTCGACTATCTTGGCGACAAATTTGGCGACTTTGGTGACGAAATATGAGATCTCAAAGGTGCTGGAATCTTCTCAATATCTCTATTAGGAGAGGAGATACGCTTGAATGTACTAGATGATTCCATGTGACGTCACGACCTGAAGGGAGAGACTATATAAGGAGAGCGCTTGGATGAAGAAGGTGTGTTGATCAACTGGGATCGCCTTGGAGCGCGAACATCTTTGGAGTTCTATCCGCTGTGCGAGCTAATAATTTGTTAGACGCCCAGCGGTAGTAGCGTTGATCCATTGAGAACGAATTTAGAGTTTCGTCCGCAGTGCGAGCTAGGAAGCTGGTGAGCTGAGCGCTATTGAAAATGCAGTTATTGTCGTTACTAGTTATTTTCTGACTGTTTGTGTTGTTGGATAACAAAGTGCTGAACAGTTATTACCTGTGAATTGTTGTCTGTTCATATTGGTAGTCTGTGCAAGAACTATCGTTTCCTGTACCTGTGTTACGTGTTTTCCTGCATATTTGTAAATAAACCTTCATTCTCCATTATCCTGCGTGTTGGACTGTTTACAACATACACCCACCGAAAGACTTTTGTAACAATATCTTAGTTTCTGGAATTCAGACAAACTCTCCATATATTCATTCAGATATAAATACATTTCTATATTCGTACAAAATTCTATTGTCGAATATAACTTGTATCAAAAGAGCGCATTTTATATTTCTTATAAGAAGGAAAATAAATACACTAAAAAATAAAATGTAATCCATTTGAAAGGTGCATCATATCTTTCACACTGAGAAGTAAAATATAGTAGAGAATACAAATAAATTTCTACTCTTTCTGATCTTATAACACTTTTTCCCTTAATGACTCTCAAGTAGCAGCTGTTTCTAAAATGTATCGAATCATCTTCTTTTTTACCTGAGAAAAAATTATTTTCAGCCGTCATGAAAGAGGGAACGTATTTATAATCCGTGTCTTATAGACCTTTAATGATTAAATATCACAATGCGCCGTCATTAATCAATGCTTCAGTATCCTAATGGCTCATAAATCACAATCTCTAGAATAGATGAACTTTAAAGATAGCGATTTCATAAGTAACGACATCGTAAAAATGATTTATTTTTGAGACTAAGCAGGGCAGTTGGAAAATGTAAAATTTCAATCTCTTTCGATGTGAAATGTTTAATCAGTTTCAGCGCATAATCGATTCTTAACTCATAAAGGAATTAAATGAGTCGCAATTATCTGCAATCTCCATAATCATGTATCTCTTATTAATAGCCAATAAAATGTTATTTGCTCTGTTTCATCAACTGTAATTGCAATTATAAATTATAAGAAATGATTTCGATAACTTTTGAAGAGAAAGTAGTGCTATGAATTTTCATCGAAAAATACAGGTGAATTCCTGTTCTTTTTCTCATTTATGATACACATTTCGTTGTAATTATTTGTACATTTAAACTTAGCAGATGTTAAGGATATTCAGGAACGCCACATGATTAGAAATACAAAAAAATAATTGAATTTGCATTTCCTAAATTTTATTTTATATGCATTGTCAAGCAGAGAGAACTATATAAATATTATTTAGCAATAATCAGTATTTTTTAAATGATTCGGGATTTTTTTGTGAAACAAGTAACAGTTTTAATCTTTATCTATAGCTTGGTTTCAATCAAATTTCACTAAAATTACTTTTCGTAACAGACAGATTTATGTTGCATGTCTGAATAAAACAGACAAAGTCACGTTTTCTAGTAAATTCCCTTTAGGATTTAAATGTAACATTTAAAGACTATTTAATAAAATACGAAAAAAGAAAAAATACAGAAGAAACAGAAGAATTAAACAATAGCGATAACAATGCACCTTTTCGCAGCAGCATCCAGTGATTGCATCAACAATATTGTATTTCATTTAACCAACAAATAAACTAAAGAATCACACAAAAAAAATCGTGCTGAAATAATTAAAATAACCAAAAACACATAAAAGAAAACAGTTAGAATATAAAATAAAAAAATAAAAACAAATAAATGGAAGAGAACTCGAATGACGAACTTTTTCAAAGACCACTCGCCAACGGAGTTCTAATATGGATACATTTTCTGTCAAGGGCATGACTACACAGTCAAACATTATGCACCCTGTGGTCTGAATTTATCCATTAACTGAAATAAAGGAAACAATCTCTTTAGGAAAAGAAAAACTTGATAAAGTTCTTTAGAACAAATCCAATAGAAAGACTAGAGAACGTAAAATATTTACTCTCTGCCGAAATAGATGCAAGAATGACGCTAACAAGAAAAACATACAATAACAAAGGAAGAATAGGTGGATGTCTATGTAGATAAAAATCTAGAATATTGAAAGAAAGTAAAGTTTCTCTCATGGATATTTATTTTCATTTCTTTGTTTCGAGTAGAGGTGCATGAAAATGGGTTTTAAATTCCAACTAATTCATATAATCTTTCAAAACTACCTTTCACCACCAGACGACTGCACAAAATAGAATATATCAATATTTATTTAGGTAATTCCTGAGGGCTTTCTGAACATTGTATAAACTGAAATGCAGAAAGTCATAAATTAATCAATCTTCATTCCGTTACTAATTAGAGAATTTCCCGTCGCGTTGATTTAATTACGTATACGAATAACAAATATATATAAATGAATGAATCAGCTTCCTTCACTTGGAAATGCAAATGCATCAAATTCATTATGATTTCCAGTTACATGTCATGATGGAAATTTCTCACCTTGAAGTACATTCGGATGCCGGCTCGTTTTAATTTATTTTTTTATCAATCTTTGCATAAATATTTAATTATTTCGAATGTTTACTAATTCACGTCTTTGAATTCATATTGCTATCAAAGCTTGGGAACTATTTTTTCAATTCCTACTATTAGTTTACACTCTCCCTATACATATATATTTATTTATATATCTTGTTCAAATTTTGCAATCGATTTTAAATTAACTTCCCGATGAGCTGGAGACTTGAAACATTAAACATAGCTCAGAATTAGATGACAATGCAATATTAATTCGCTTTCTTGTGTGTCATTTCATATTTTGCATGACGCATGCGCAGTAAATTTTTCATTATATCTCGAAAACTATTATAATTACAGACTTGGTTCTTGGGTATATTTATGGCCCATGGGATCGTCGAAGCACCTCCATATATCAGCCATATCTTTGAGCATGCGCAGTACATTTTTCATTATATCTCGAATCACCTAAGTAGGAATTGACTTAAATTTTTTTTTTTTTATATTACTTGTTATACTGCAGGTCAGCTGACCTTGTTTCATTTTAAACATTGAATTTAATGCGTATTAATTTTATTTACAAAATATAATCATTAATTAACTTGCTGGTTTTCAAATTTGCAATTTGCATAATATTTGCTTATTTACAAAATTTATCTTAAACTCGCTGCTATGCCGACGGTGCCATATAAAGAAACTTGTGACATAGAACAAAGGTATCTTTTACCCAAAACACAGCTGAAGTATCGCTATAAGCAGTGGCGATTCCAGTGGGGGGGTATCGGGCTACAGCCCCCACCCCCAGAGCCAGCAAAAATTCTTGATTTTATTTAACATCATTACAACTGATTTTTCTTAATTTCCCTCTTTTAAAAAAATAATAAAAACGTTTCAGCATTACTTTCTGGCTTGACAGGCTCGAAAATTTTCCTACTTTTGTAGTCATTCCACTTGTACTTGTGGCTTTGACGCGGTCAAAGACATTTTTTGGCTAGTTATTTCATTGTAATTCTTATCAAATTATCGAAAGTATTGTATCGTTTTTTATTATTCTTATTGTCAGGTTAGAAAAGTTTGTAAAGTTAAAGAGTCTTGGTTTACTGTAGCCTTGAGGTTTGACATTCACCACGACGATACAAAGTTTTTATGACTTCAGCCGCCCCCCGACCCGAATCCCAGATTCGCCACCGGCTATAAGTGTTATAGTTTTTTAAAAAATATCAAACATTCAAACCCAAATCCTTTACATAGAAACTATATACTAATTATAAAGTTTAAATAAATTTAGAGAAGAATTGATGCCTTAATAATTGTTATAAATGCGTCCAAATATGATGCTTGTCTTTCGCTTTGAACGTAATATGATAAAAAGTTAAAGTCATGAAATAATATTTGAACTTAGATATGTCTTTATTGCCAAGTAATATAGGCACTCTAGGAAGAAAGAAAAAACTGAAATGGGTTTTGCGCATGTGCATTGCGATTTTATATGATTTGTGTAAAACATTAGAGAAACTTAGTTGGACAATGCGTTATCCACTACAAGATCTCCACACAGGCTCATCTCTAGTCGCTCTCTCTTCCCTTTACCGTAGTGAGATGGGCAGAGAAAAATATTAGATAAAATGTTGCTATCTTCAAAATTAAAGGAATGAATGGTTATTGCTTTGGGGAAACTAGTGATACTTGACCCTACTTTTACTTTTTCCTTATATTTCCTAAATATTTGAATTGTTAGCATCATAAAAAGATTTGTTTTAAGAATTAGATATATACTTATGTTAAATTGATATTCCATTTAATCATAAAATACATAGATTTCATGAAGTCGCATAGGGTCAAATATCCCTAACCTTAGGGATACTTGGCACTAAGGAGAGGGATACTTGATACTAAGGGTAGGTACATTTGACCCTACATGCAAATAGTACAAAAAATCTTTTGATAATTTGTATGTACACGAAATTCAGATACAAGTAAAACAACTGAATTGAAAACGTGTTTATTACCAATACATATTAATGAAACTAATACTATAAAAAATTAAATAAAATGAAATATATAAACCACTGTTGTTATTAATAAAATCTAGTTAATAAATTAAATTGTTCTAGGCATTAAATAAAATCTGGTTATTAAATTAAATTAGTTTGAAATTTAATAAACAATAAAAATATTGATTTAATTAAATGTTAAAATTACAGTAATGGGACTAGTCACCTAGCAACGTCATTGCCACGTTGAAGAATAGCCGTTTTGGAAAATTAGAGGAAACAAAACAGAATGGCATCAAAATGAAAAAAGGACCTAAAATATGTACAACACAAGGAATTAGAAGCTTAACAAACTTACTCTGTTCTTCTAATATTTAAGCAAAAGAATAAAAATACATTTTAGGAGAAAATTCAAATCGACAAAGAAAGACGAACTCAAATTAAATTATGAAACGTTAAATAAAACCAAACAATGACAAGAAGTTAGAGCAAAATATTTTTTATTGTACTTATAAATAAATAAAACCCGTTGTTTCGCCAGCGAAGAAAAAAATGAATAAATAAATTTCAATTATTTTTAAAATTCTTATTAAAATAATTATTTGCATTTTGAAATTGTCACATTAAAAAAAATTTCGTTCATTAAATAATTATTTTCAAACCATTTTTAAATTATTTCCTCTATTTTAGTTGCCATATTGGCGACAAACTGCACCAGAAAATTAATCCCAACTGCACAATGTGCTTTGGTTGGCTACAACATCGAAGCTGTAGCAGCTTTTTGGTAGGGTCATGTATCCCTAACTGGATAGGCTCAAGTACTGCACCCCTAACTTGACTTTTTCCTAAATAAGTTAAAAATTCAACCACTTAGGATTAAGATACTGCATAACATCGCATATTAAATTATAGCTAGAAGTATGCTTAAAATTCAGAAACATTTTAATTCATTATATGTTCAATAGTAAATTTTCAATCCACTGAGGAATGAAAAAGTGAAAATTTACTTTTGGAAACCCAAAACATATTTACTTACATACTATATATTACGATGGCTTTTCAGGTTGGAATTAAAATCCCCTCCAATAGACTATATGACCAAATGCCAAATATACACACAAAAGGAACACACAAAATACCAATTTATCTCACAATCTGAGAAAGTCACGTAGGGTCAAGTATCCCTAGATTCCCATATTCCATAATACAAATCCAAGCATTTTTTGTATATTTCCTCTAAATTTATACTGCATGCAAACATAGTTAGAATATAAATTCCACCAAAATAAGAAAGTATAGATACGTATAAGGCTGATATCTTAGATAGAAAAGTGATTGTGTCAACAAGATTGGTTTTATTAGTACATTGATTGCTAAATTTATATAAATATAGCATAATTGCTAAATAAATATAACATATAAATTTATATAGGATATATAAATATAGCATTTATAAATTTATATAGGATACATAAATTTAGCAAAAAACAATGCATATAGCCCATGCATTCTTGTCAGGAAAGCATGCTGGGGTATCTACGAAGCAGAATTTTTTCTTTGTAAATTTCGTATGTTATGCAGATAGAAATATTGAAATATATAATTAACTATCATAATTTATACCTAAATAGTTTTAATGGAATCTCAAATAAGGGCAGGTCATTTTGTCTCTGACAGGCTGCGATTCAAAGAACACCTCTTCGGAGAGAAAAAAAATATAACAGTAAATATTGTTTGCAATAATATAATACAAAATTATCAAAATTTCTTTTGAAAATAAAAGGTAAGAATAAACTTGAGTAATGACCTAATAATTTTTTGAGAATCTAACTCCCTTCGGGAGAATAAAAGCATATTAATCCCATAACTTATGAATTTGGTTTAGTTATATTAACATCCCGCTTTGAAATAACACTACGGCTATTCTGAACTGCGATCAAATGACGAGGACGACTCCTGAGCTGGCTCCATACTTTCGCACCACAACAACGTAAGAAGTTTTGCCCCGCCTACGCATGATTTAGCGACGCATACACTGAGAATCTTCGATGGAATCGAGTTTCGAACCTGCACCCACCTTCCCGGCCCCAAAACTGAGAACATTTACCAATAGGCCACCGCAGCCGGTCCCCCATTTCTTTCGAAAAATCTGAATGTTTAGAGTAACATCTAAAATCGTTACATTTGAAACCACTTGGAATGAAACTATCCATGTGTTTGAAAATTATAATACAAGTTGCGTTGCTGAGATGCGTATGAGATGCTACAGATAAAATCACTTACGGTAAGCTACGAAAAAATACAGTACTATTAATTTAGCCCTTAAATTTCAACTTAGGAAACTTGTCTAAAGAATATTTTGTTAAGGAATTTAGTTTATTAAAATCCAAGAACATATTTATACAAAGTGTCCACTCCAGTGGCACAATAGCTGATTTCTAAACCGTTATAATTAGCATATGCTTCCCTTTGAAAAATGCCTTATATGACGTAAAGAATTACATTTTATTTTTGTTAGACATTTTGTTAAAATTTAGCAATAAATTTATTTTCGGATCCGGTGATAGTAAAGTCCCTGGGTATTTTTCCAATTCCATGACATGATCTCAGGTTGATTCGAACCCGATCGGTGCGCGTTTAGTCATCTGCGGTTGGCAATTCTTTAAATGCAAATAAAACGTGTTTTCTTTTTTGATACGCAACTGCGGTGACGGTTTGTTAACATGTCTTTTTGTCAGTTGGAGATGAGAACGGGAGAATGATATACGTGCACGAGATCGGGCTATATTTTCTGGCAATATTTTTCGCATTAGAGAAGTATCTTTTAAACTTATTTTTATTGTTTTGATTACTCCAGTGAAGAGTATTATGATTAGGATTAATAATAAATCATTTTTAAGAAAGCCTGAGGGCCGCGGTGGCCTAGTGGTAAAGGTCTCGAACCAGGGACCGGAGGGTCGCAGGCTCGAAACCCGATTGCACTGAAGATCCGCCGTGAATGGGGCCCGCTGCACGCTAAATCATACGCAGTGGCCAAACGCCCCCCGTTGGTGTGGCGCGGAAGTTTGGAGAGGGGGTGCCTGCTCAGATGTCGTCCTCGTCATCTGACCGCGGTTCAAAATTACGAGGTCCGTCCCTAAATAGCCCTCGTGTTGCTTCAAAACGGGACGTTAATATAACCTAAGAAAGCCTGATCTCGTAACTGTGCACCTCTACGAACTTTTCAGTATCAATTCTGCTAAAGGTGTTTAACACACTTTCGTCGATAACAATTTTATTTAAGTCAATAAATATACTCTTGAAAATATTACGATAATATTTATATTATTATTCAATTTCAGTATTAGTCCTACATCCATAGTTAGTAAAATATTTTTGCCTCACTAACATCTTAAGCAAAAACGTTCCGCATTTTTGCGACTGAAACTGATCGGGATATGGACTTCTGAATTTCTTAATTTTAGATATTTGGCCACGTTTACAGTGACACTCTGTATATAGATTTGCGAAGCTCTTTTATTAAGATCATGTATACTTTTTTATATATTTGTGATTTCAGCCTTAAAGTATACCGAAAATTGCGCAAGGCAATGTCTGGAATGCCTCTCAACTATATAAGAAATTTGTGTACTGTATATATAATTTTGATAAAATTGAGAAACTGTACTAATTGTTTTCACATTTTGTTTCAGAGCACTTATGTCCAGATTTATGAGAATACATGTTCATATCTTGGATACATATTAGCAAAAGGATAACCAAATTTGAAAGTTTTAAACTAAATCATTATAATAACAGATTGGTATCAAATATTTTATTAACTTTTAATAAATATATAATTAATTCGCCAAAGTTTTAAAGAGACACAATTTAAATTATCATGATAATCAATTATTTTCTGCGCTTGTATAATACTTTTTTATTTCAAAATCCTGTTAAATAATTGTTATTAATAATCAGTCGACGTTAATATAGAAGAAAACGCAATTTTGGCATACAGATTCTAACATGTAGAAATGCATTTGAGGCATTACTTTTTACTTCTGTACCTGTTTCCGTTCGTTCCGGTAGCCGGCACTCGATAACAAACTGCGTATTTGCCTGTGGGACATGATGGATTCGCATCCATCCATCCATTCCAACTCGAACATGTCAGACGAATCTCTGGAGGCCTAAAAAGAGTATTCAGAGAGACGATTGATCTCTGGCGTCGAAATCGACGCCCAAACCAACGACTGGTGTGTTCTTCTAAACTTTCTGATTACGAAGAAATAACTTGTTTTATTGTATGGGTTATAGCCTTTATTAATGTCTTCTGCTCTCCAGAAAAGCAAATCTCGTTAGTTTATCTTGTATTGCTCCGGATACGAATTACTGTGTCTACATTACCAATGATGCTTCACTCTTATCGGAAGAGATAGATATGAAGCAACAAAAACAGCGTTCAACTGCGTTTTCATCTTTAAAAAGATGAATACGCTGTTGAACGCTGTTTTAAAAGCCGTATGAAAAAATTCAATAATGGAATTACTTCCGAAACATTTCAAATGATTTTCTTTGTTTTCAACCCATACCAAGTATTGAAAAAAATTAATATTTTTAATAAAATCTTAAATCTGTATTTCTCTAACCCTATGTATCCACTTAAAATCAAAAAAACTTAAAGACTTTTATTAGTTTGATCGTCAGAGGCTGCCCTAAAAATAGAACAATGGTACAATCCACTGCTATTGATTTTTATTTAGGTGCAGTGGGAGAAAGCAGCTTAATCGTAGACCAGCGTTACTTTTTTTACAGATAGTTGTTGCTTTTGCTTCACAGGAATTTAGCTAGCGTCTTCTTTTTGGTTTTCTGGTTTTATTACAATGTTATGTTTATTTTTACGCTTTAGAAACGTGAGGAACATCCAATTTTCTGCAATATGGTTGCCTTGTAATAGAAATTCCCCAATTTTAGGCAACTGTTATATGTTTTCGAAAATCAAGCAGGCTCAGACAATCATCAGTATATAGCTGATTGATCTTCCATGGAACAACAAATGCTGTTTCAAACACATTTATCGATAAAGGATAGTTCCATTTTTTAATTGAATTCAAGTAAAATAAGCGGCTGCATGATTATCAAACAGATCAAATCCGTTTCTATACCTATTCTAGAATACATGCACATTAGTATCTTCACTTGTTTTTTGCCACATAAAAATTAACATGGTATTTTAAAATAATAGCATCAAAATTATTTTGAAAATAAAAAAATTAAGCATACAAAAACGAGAACAACTAAGTCTGCTTCGATGAATTTCAAAATACAAACTGATTTCATGAGATGTTGTTTGAGAATAATTACTCCCCACCCCATCCGCTGCATGTCTGGCACATGATACGCATCTGTCATACAGACTGTTGGGCGCCTGTGTTAGTTGTAGAGTAGCAATACTTGAAGTGTAACAGATAAAGGAACGACTATCTCCATTGCTAACCGATGGGTGTTAGATAGTAATGGATTGTAACATCGTCCTATTTTTAGGACGGTCGAAATTGCAAAGAAAATATGACATTCTAGATATTTTGTTTTGACAACTGGTTCAAAAGTATGGAATATTACCTCAATATATTTATATATATCCTTTTCTTGGAGCTCAAAGCTTTAAAAAACATGTTTGTTTTAAATGTAAATAAAAGATCCTGCAAAAATCGTTATTTAAAAAAGTTTATAAAAATTGTCGAAAAATAATTTAAACTTGTGATATAGATAAATATATAGTTAAATGATTCTTGAAATTCTTCCAAAAATATACAAAGCACTGACGGCTCATCAGCTCAGAAACAAGCAACGCCACAAACACATCACTTGAATATAATTGAAATAAAAATTTTCAAAAATTACTTTACCTTTAAATAGTCCAAATTTTTGGTTGCAATTAGTTGCTTTCCAATTTAAAGAATTATCATCGTATCTTATTTTTAATGAGTCACTTCTAACAACAAAAAACGAATACATAGTAACCAGCCAAGATCCCGATGAGGCAACGTGAAACTGAATCCGAAACCTAAAAACAGCTAATAAAAGAGAAATCGAAGGGAAAAAATAAAGAGCGCAAAGACAAATCTTGGGTGAGATAGAAGGAAAAAAGAAGAAATAAGAACATAGTTTGAAGACCGCAAATCAGGAGAATCCGAAAATATACTTCTGTCTAAGTTCAAAGACAGAAATTGTAGTTTTTCGACTTCGGCCTTCGTATCAATTAATTGTGCGCAATGAGAGAATTTTTGTGTTTTCTAAAAGTATTTGGTGTACAGCCCTATCCTATATCTGTCTTAATTATTGATTTCTTTTCTGTATTATTTTCTCGCTTGTATTATTTTTTCGTTTTTGTTGATCATGAAACTTTTAGAGGAGAAAAGTAAGAAAATAAGAATAAAAACGGAAATATAGGTTTTTTTAATTATTCTATTCTGTTCTGCAGCCACTGCCTTTAAGTAAAGCTTAATAATAAACACGCCACTGAGAGCAAAATTTTAATATTCTTGTTCGGTATTAGGCTACTTTCCTGTGATGCATGAAATTTTCACTTTCTCAGTTTCTACTTCCCTTCATTATAAAGACAATAGTTGCAACTATCGACTAATGAAACTGAGTATCATTAAATTATTAGCAAATTTTTTCCGAGTCATGACGATTGAATGATACACTATTAGGCACAAATTTGAACTTCACAGTTTTTTTGTGTTGAATATTTACATTTCCGCATTAAGCAATTCCATTTCAATCTGTGAGAAGCCCCTTTAAATTTAAAAACAAATATATCTTTTCAAGTTTGCGGATAGAATCATGATACTTCCTTTATACATAGATGAGTGTAAGAGAAACATTCGATTCATTGACACTTATACTCTGTGGGAAACGTATAAAAATTAAATTTTCTTAACTTTTTATTTTCAACTTCTACAGAAGAAAAAATATAGTCGCACAAATTCCTACCATATTTGATGAAACTTTCTTCACTTTCATAACTGATGAAATTTTTACTAGAATTCAATTGAATTCGAAATTATATATATTCTTATTCCATTTTTCAACTTCGAATTTTAAATTTCAGATATTTACATAAATCGTTTAAAATTTTGAAGAGCTCGGTATGGAATAACTTTAAAGTTTTATGCGCTTTATTCTGATTGATAGACACTGTGCCATTAATAATTCAAATTGTTTTTTAGAAACCTTGTATTTAACAAAAATATATACCTTAATATTTTATTTAACCCTATGCCGTTTATTATTTTCTAGCACAAAATTCCTTCTAACTCTACTTCCCATCAAAATTCAGTGTGAAATGAAGGAAGAAGTTTTGCCAGAAGTTTTACATTTTTATATTGTTTTCCTATTTAAGAGCTTCCCGATATTGTTGGTATTTTTCACGGCAGAGAAAACTTTATGATCTCCATAAAACGAAACATTTCAGGTGTATTTTAAAGATTTCAAACTGAATCTTTAAAATAGTAAAATACTTCATCGTCTCCATTAATCTATAATGGCGGCTCACCTAATAAACTGTACGATATCTGCTTCAAGGCTTTTAATTTTTTTGAAGCAGTTATAATGTTTATGAATGTTGTAAACAGTGAAAGAACATTGGTGAAATATTTTTTCATTCTGTCCAGATTTAAATTGAAACTAATGTATAAACTTGTTGTCAAAGCTAAAAATGTTCTCAAATTAAATTTCTGGAAACTTGTGAAAATCAAAGTCGATTTCGAAATATTACAGGAGAGACTTCGAATTTGGACAGGCGCACGGTTATTCATTTTTTAAATTTGACTTAATCGGACTTTTTAAAATAAAAGTAGAAAAAACACCATTGTTATTTCTTGTTACCAATTGCTTTATTGCCAGCAGAAATATCCATAAAGCAATAAACCATCTGTAATTTAAACTATTAGTTCCTGGAATTTTGCCTGTAATGGGTAAAAGTTAGCATACTGCGACAGTACATTTTATGATCTTCTAGAAAGGAGATAAATGATTTGTGTTATTTGTTGTTTGACTTATTTTAAAATAATATTTGCGTTTATACAGTCATTGTGTTATCCAAAGTTAATATTATATCTAAATTTCATATATTAAATGCGAGTGTTAAATATACTTTTCAATATATGAAAAACATATGGATTTTATACTATTTCACTAAATGTTATTGGGAAAGCAAAAACATTTCCTCGGAAGTCTTTGCCTTCTAAGTTATATTTTTATATACTAGATGTATTTTAAAAAAAGTTACTAAAGATTATACCCGAATCTGTCCGGGAACCCTGAATCTTTTAGGAACTTTGTTTCCACATATACACTATCTGATTAAAACTATCCAGACACTTTCGGATTTTCACATTTTTTTAGAATTTCTCCCAAAAGACTAAACTGACCGACCTTGAACTTCGCCTTGTAAAGAATAGACTCGAACTCACATTTTACAGTAAAAATTCGGTCCTGAGAGCAATTGGTCCAAAAAATATAAAAACTTCGGATACGTATAAATTATATCATTTAAAATGAAAAGAAAAGGGAGAAAAGGAAGTGACACAGGACATAAAATGTCATACTTGAGCTCTCGCTTTGTCTGTTGGTATGAATTTGAGAATCAAAAATATTTTTGCTTGAATTGAGCTTAAAGAAATATGTGGCCTAATTTGGACCCCATCGGTCCAATCTATGCAACAGATCTCCTGGATTGGACAGATGACAGATTTGTTTTAAGCTGCTCTTTTTCTAATTTAAAGTATATTTCATAAAAAGTTAATCGCATTGTTTTGAAGATTAAATGAACTACTAAAAAATTCTACTACTTATTTTTCATTAAAATTACTTCCCCATCACTGTTCTTAAAATAATTTCCAGGTGGTCCAAATTCGGTGACTTTCCCCTATATTTGCTTGCTTGTTAATTCTTCTCCTTATCGAAGTAATAAATTTTTAATTATATTCATTTTTATTATGTTGCTTATTAAAGCACTAAATAACAAAATAAGAATGCGAAAATATCTATAAGATTAATTCGATAATAATATTCGATAACAAATACTACAACATCTGAAATAAACAAATAAAAATGATATCTTAACTCTTTTCACATTTTTCACGTCCTACGATGAATTTTCAAGTAGAACGAATAAATCCTGCCTACAGCATATTTCATTACAATCCATATCATATTCACTTCCAGAAATATTCTTATTTTTAAATGGTGTCCCCAAAAATTTCACGCATACTCCCTAACACATGTAGAGAAAAATAAGTTAAAAGGTCAAAACGAACAAGCGTCCCTAACGCAGTTGAGAAAAAATAAGCGGAACGTCATACCACGAGTTTCCGAAGGTTAGGCAGAAGAAGTAGATTTAGAAGTCGGCGTTATTACGCAATAGGGCTACGTTAGTTATTAAAACCAAATTTTCAATTTGAACGCCTTTTTTCTAGCCGATTGACACAAAAATTGGACAAAAGCCTACAATTAAGGTTAGAAGGCCACATACCAAATGTCATATAACAGAGTCAATATCTTAAAGAGTTATCGCGTTCAAAAGTACGCCATTATATAGAGAGACAGAAAATCAACCCTTTGATGGATTTGGCACAAACTTGTATACGCACCTACATTCCTGATGATAAAACTGTGTACCAAATTTGATCCATCTAGCGATTCAATTTTTTGAGTTATAATGTTCATATAATCACTGACAGACAAACAAATTTCCCGCCGACGGATTTTGTCCAAAATTTGAAGGAAACCTGAAAATTATGTGGAAAGATCGCATACCAAATTTCATCCACCCCTCTAGCTCTAATAGTTTTCGAGTTACCGTGTTCACACACAGACATCATTCCAAAATTGTGTTTTTCGGACTCAGGTAGGTCTAAAACGTAAAGATTCGTCAAAATCTCGAGTTCGAATTTTTTGACGATTACAATACTTTCTCTTTGCATACTTCGTATACGAGAAGGAAAAAATGTGTGGATTTCATTCAAAAGCAGAAAACGATGGGAAAAGGAAATGAGCTCTGTTAAATTTCTGTTTTGTCTTCTTTTATGCTTTGAAGTAATATTTTAATGAGGTAAAAATCTTATTTCTTTCGAAACACCCGCATATTAAGAAATGGTTTTTTCAATATTTCAATTTAATTTTGAAATTGGATTCTTTAAAAAGCTTCATCGAATATTTGTATAAATTTTCTTCAACTAACCTGCGTAGAAATGTTTACACACCTGCAGGTAATAATTTTCCTAAAACCTCATTAAAAACACAATAGATTGCCTGTCTAAGCCATCCTTTATTTGAAAATGTTAAATATTTCTGTAAAAAACCTTATCTGAACTATATAATTTTATCGGTGAATTTACTATAATTTACAAAGCTTTTACACGAACATTTAACTAGTTACAATACTGCATACGATTTTAACATTTAGAAAGATTTTTCAATTCCTACTATTAGTTCACACTCTCCCTATATATATATATATATATATATATATATATATATATGTCTTGTTCAAATTTTCAATCGTTAATAAAATAATTTGTATTCATCCATTCAAGTTCAAATACATTTTTTTAAACTTGTAGTGGATGACACTTGATGTTAATACAGTTTTTTCAAATATTAATTTATTAATTAAATTGAATTAATTAATTGTATTTATTAGAGCCTCTCAACTTTGCCGCCAAATCGCTAAAATGGTCGCCAAATTTGTCACCAGGGACGCCAAATTTATCGCCAAGTCGCCAAGATCAGTATCTCAGGGAAACGACTTTATAGCTTTGTAACAATATGAAATATGTCATTGCACAGTGCATGGCAACATGCAGTTGGATGTGAATTGACAGGCAGAGTTGTGTTTTGCCAAGTGTCTCTGACATTGGATGAATTGATTTCGTGTGTTGATTAGGAATTTTATTTAGCAAATTGCTGTTTTAAATAACATAAAGATAGAGAGATACATGAAGCAAGGAAACAGCACCTGAATCGTAAAAATTTTAAAATAACCAGTCTCGCAGGAATGAATGTTGTACTTGTGATTACTATTTTTTGTGGAAAATTCTCATTTTTATTTTCTTCTATATAAAATTGAATTATATTGTAATCGTCAAAAAATTTGGTCTTGTAAGTAGGAATTGACTTAAATTTTTTTTATATTACTTGTTATTGATCAAAACTTATGTTTTAATAAAGATGTAGATTAATAAGCGTAAGCACTTGGTAATAGCAAAGAAAAGTACATGAAATCTATTCATACATAAAGCTATTGAGCATAAATCTGAAAGTAAAGTATGTTTAATACATACAGAAAAGCAGTATTCTGGAAATAGAAAATTTGAAGGAATGTATATTAATATGTATGTATAATGAAAGTACCTGGTTATTTTTAAAAATATATATAGTTTAAAAGAAGATATAATTCATGTTGTTTCACCTTAAAACGGTTCATTCAGCTTATCGCGCTCCTAAAATCTCAGATACTTTCCAGACAATCTAGATTGAGATGGATGTAAAAAAAAAATCTATTTTTTGTCTATTTTTTCCATGAAGTAGACTTTTATTTTCCTATTTACCATCGCTATTTCTCTCGGTCAAATCGATTTATCAATGAAGTCTAGAAACTTTCTTCTCTTGATGAAGAATTATTCTACAGAGCGTGTTGACGCACAGACGCTTGAAATAGCCTTTGTCAATTCGGCTGATTCAATTACTCGATTTGTTCATTTTTGTCTAAATGAACCAGGTATTGTTTGAGAGAAATGGAGATTTCTTCAGAGTTAAAAGAGGAAATCTTACGAATTCAAACAGTTGATTCTAAATTAAAATACCGCCATTGACTTTCCAGCTTTAAGGTATAAAAAGTCAATCTTTTTTTCATTCTCAATGATGACGAATCTCAAGCTGGCGAAAACGATGGTTCACTTTATAAAAGTACGATGATTACCTGGTTCATTCTCATGAAAAGGTACAAATAGCTAAAAAAAATTATTTTACAAAAGTTTGTAAAAAGCTCAAAAATTGTGCATGGATGTTTCCATTTAAGCTTGATAAATAAACTTCTATTAGTGGTAAAGTTTTCTATTTTATTTTTCAATGCTCTTTGACTTTCTCGTATACGAAGTATACAGAGAGAAAGTATTGTAATCGTCAAAAAAAATTCGAACTCGAGATTTTGACGAATCTCCACGTTTTAGACCTCCCTGAGTTCGAAAAACACAAGTTTGGAATTGCGTCTGTCTGTGAACACGATAACTCGAAAACTATGAGAGCTACGGGGATGAAATTTGGTATGTTGTCTTTAAACATAATGTGTAGGTTTCTTTCAAATTTTGGACAAAATCCGTCAAAGGGAAGTCTGTCTGTCTGTATGTTCGAAGTCATGTGAACGCTATAACTCAAAAATTTGAATAGTTAGATGGATAAAATTTGTTACAAAGTTTTATCGTCATTAATGTAGGTCCGTATAAAATTTTGGGCCAAATGCGTCAAAGGGTTGACTGTCTGTCAGTCTGTATAATTTACCATTGAAACCAATCCGCTATTTCCACACGTATGTGTACAGAAGCAATCGTCTGTGCTCGCGAAAGGAGCGATTACGTCAGTTTGTCCTTGAGATGTTTTAATCGGTACGCATCTCTTTGAATTCCTTACCTAGATTTTTTTCAATCACTATAATGAAAAATCTTCTGATAGTCATTGGATTCTGGATAATAGTAGGTTCGAATTTTTTTTAGTCACGCGGGGGAAGGAGAAACGGCACCTTTTGGGGGAAGTATACGAGAACTTTTAGGGGAGTTTTTTTTTAGTTTTAAAATTTTTTAACTGTCGACGAAGGAGACATGATAGTCAACGGAACTTCTACATTTCAAACAAAAGCTTAATTGAACTAACTATTTGGCAGAATTGGTACAGGTTTATTTCATATAATTAAACAATAAAATTAGTTATTAAAAACCATTACAAGGAAACTTACCATTTGATAATAAATAGCACTTTTTAAATAATAGCACTGACTGTTGATTATTAAATAATATTTACAAACAATTCAAATAAATGAGGATTTCGCAGGACAATAATCAATTATGTACTATATTAAATAATATCATATATTTATTTATAAACAATTTAATAAATCTCTTATTAAGTTTTTCTACTCTCTTCTCTTATCAATTTGACCATCTGATTCTAAAAATAAATTCAGCTATTAAAATCTTTTTATACATTTTTGAAGCTTTAATATTTTAAATTTTCTATATGAATTGATTACCTTAATTCTTTTCGAGAATACAATTTCAATTTTAATTTTTTTGAAACAATACAAAATAAAATCACTAAATTTCATAAAAAAATATCTACCAAAGAATTTTGAATTTATCTAACTGTATCAAGATTTATGAGATTTTGTCTCTTTCCCTGACAATGCCATCCTCTCTGTGGAGATGCCGTGTCCACGGAGGAGACAAAAACTAAGTTTTGAATTTTTAAGTGCTTTAGTTTTTAAGTGTACACTTAAGTTGTACAGTTAAGTTGTATACTTTATTTATTAAATTCGATACTAAACCTATCAAAATTTTGTATTTTATTTATAAAGATTTTTCTTAACGTATTTATGATGTTCACGGAGTGGAGGCTGAGAACGTTACCAAGCTCTAAATGGAACTAATCAATTGGAATATAGTCAATAAATTCCCAATAGAACGAAAATTTTTCTATAAAGAACAAATTGTCTGCCTCTCTTATAAACTCCTTCATAATTATTTGACATGAGCTCCCATTTATGATATTTTTTATAAAATAATTTTCTTTGTCCATGGAGTGAAACTTAATTTTCCATGGACAAAGTTTAAAAATTAATTCCAAATTAAAAATTATATATTTAAAAAATATTAAGTTAGACCTTAACTAGAGACTTTAAATTAGTTAATACTAAAGAAAAAAATTAAAACATATTTAATTGTTTGAGTATTAGTCAAAATTATCTTGTGTTTCCGATGTAGCGACGTCCACGGACGGGACTTTTGTCTTATATTCATTGAACAATGAGAATTAAGTAGTAAAACTATTTTAGTAGAACCGTATTGAGTAGCTTTCTTAAAACTTAAATTATACATATAATCAAAAATATTCGGACATTTGTTGTAATTTCTAATTTGTACTACCCCGGGACTGTCAAAAGCATCTTCTCGTGAAAATAACCCACCTATAAATATCGCATATCAATTGAGAAAACATAACACAAATGCGACCTAATGTAAATCTTTATTGTTGGCTGTGATATAAAAAATATATCCCGTTGTAAATTTTAAATATACCAACTTTTTGCAACGCTGGTCTCTTATTTTCATGAACGGAAATTTCTTCATTTAGATTTTTTGTACAGCTTTGGACTAATCATGTAATTTCTCCGATTCGTTATCTTATCGAATGCTTCTTATAAATGTTTACATTCCCATCTTTCTGTACATTTTTGTAACAGAAGGAAATGTAATATTTTTACAATAAAATGCGTTGATAAAGATTATAAAATTTAAAATGCTTACAAAACACAGGTATAAATTTTCAGCAATTTTCTGCAAATGTGAAAGAATATTGATATTTTAAAAACTCAAGTAAAAGAAATTCAATGGCATTTTTTTTAAAAAAATGAATAACAGTAAAAAACAATCTAAAATTTAAATTTTAAATTTTGCTTTCGAATGCCATTTGCATCTAATAAATACTAACAAGAGAGTTTATATAGAATATAATGTTCAAGTCACAGTGAGAAAAAACTCCATACTTCCAGGCACACTTCATTTCCTTGATTCTAAAATTCTTGGTCGAATTGGAAAAATCTATCATCAGATAAAAAATAAAATTCAACTTTCCTTTTTGAATAAACGCCGATTAAGTCAATTACATACAAAATTTTATAAGGCATCTAAGACAAAAAAATAGAATATATATTTGAAAAAATACATTTTAACACGAAATGTATGCGTTCGAACAAAATTTTGATTCCTTATACTTTACTGATTGAATTTTCTATTATTTAAAATGAACGTTCTTCTTATCAGTTCATTCATAAAGTTTATAACAGTTTTTCGACTTAAATCCGTCAATTTCGGTTAGGGGGCGAGAACAACTCAACATTATGAATATGTCTTACTCGAAAGCTGTTACATATAAAAATCTGAATTATATCATACATAAAACGTTATTTCATGCACTGCGCCTAGAAATTATTCATTATTTGTAGGTATTGTACCTACGGAGGTTGTTCCTAGGAACTGTAGCAACGAATAAAACGTTATTTACAGATCTTTCCCAATCTGTTATTTTCTATACTTGTGTGTTCTGGATGACAGTAAAATATTTGAATAATTTTAAAGCTAATTATCATTAACTCTCTGAACCCGATAAGAGTGAGAATTCCATTGACTCAAAACATGGAGTGAATTTTCGTTCACAAAAACAGAATGGAATCGTCACGTTCTTTACAGAAATTCCAGGAGGTCAACACCTATGGTTGCCCGATCAATTGTCAACAAAGAGAGGAACTACATTTTCCCTAAAAAATTCGCCCATGCGCCCGAAACCGCCTGAGTACGGCTTCTGTCGAACGGGCGGTTTGAGGCGGGACAGGGCTCATAGGGTTGATCGGTTGATGTAATTTTACTTATTGCATACCGGGACCTCGCCTAGTAGCGATTTTGAGAGAATCCTTTCATTCAGTACACTTTTTTTCAACTTTTTAGTCTTTTGTACATAGTTAATTTTATTTTCGATATTTAATAATAAGTGAAGACTAAAAAGTCTAAAATAATTTAAATAAAATAAAAATTCTATTGAAACCAAAAAAATATTGCGCATAAATAAAAGTTAGGTTTTTAAAAATGCTTTTATTCGTTTTAGAATACTTGTAAGTATCAGAAGGAAATTAGAATAGGAGTTATTTTAAATTTGTATTCATCAAATAGGTTCCTAAAGAGGATTAAACGTAAATAAAATACTGGTTTTCACAACATAACTTTAGGAAATTAGCTAAAATCCAAATACTCGCAAGTGTTTGTCACGCTTGCGAGAATTTGGATTTAAGATAATTTTTTAAGTTAAAGTTCGTTGTTAAAAGTTGCGAAAAGAAAAGATTCAGCTCTATTCGAATCCGCGACTTTCTTGATTTGCTAGTGATCTATCAACTGAACCAATCGAACCCCCGTTGAAGATTGTACGGGAATAGTTAGTTATCTGTTTTTAGATCTGTGCTTTCTCAATACTTTAAATGGTATTGAATTCAGCATTTTTCGATGAAAATTTAGATTTGATTTTGCCAGCAGTCTATTAGTATAGCTTTATTAGAAGATTTAAACTTTTAACTTATGGACTTTGGATCTCCGTGAACTATAAGTTGCTCGAAATTCCTTCATGATGAATAAGACATCTTTTAGGGTATGCAGGCTGGTAAAAATTAGGAAATTGAGTTTCGATTAAATATCTGAGATACAATTTCAACATTAAATGCATGAATAAATACTTTATCTACAAAACATTCAAACAGAATCATGAGAAATCAGTCCCCAAAACCAGATAAGCGAAACCAAAAGCATCGTTTGTTTAAATCGAAATGCTGAAAAATCTCGCAAAATAACATTAAATTTCATCATCTCAAGTATAAAAGAACAATCATTTATAAAATTAGTGGAAAATAGTTAATTAATTCCAATAAAATAAGGAATAATGAAATTGACAGTATGAATCAGATAACATTTATATGTAGGTACATTACCTGCAAATAATTACTTCCTAAATAAAAATCGGTATTTGTCTTATTAAAAGATGTTTGCTAATATTATTTCGTTTTTCACGTTAAAATATTGAAGGAAATAATTTTATTACTCAATTCTATAATTATTCATCTTGAATTGAATTCGAAATTAATTATCTCCTTATACCATTTTTAACAACGAATTTCAAATTTTAGTTATTTGCATAAATCGTTAAAAATATTGAAGAGTTTAGAAGAGAGTAATCTAAAAAATTATAGTTTAAAACACTGTCTAGTCAATCCTGTGCAATCGATAACAGTAATTGTTTTTCTATAAACATTGTGTTGAACGAAGATAGATAAACATTGTGTTGATGTTTACGAAGAACTAAGAACTTTCTGCTCTTTCTTAACTTATGTCAGAAAAGTCCCTCCAATTCTACTTGCCTTTAAAAAGGAGTATAAAACAAAAGTTTGACAGAAGTTTTACATTTTTATATTGTCTTCCTATTTAAGAGCTTCCAGATTGTCTTGGTATTTTTCACAGAAGATAAAACTTTACGATCTTCATAAAACAAGGCGTTTTAGCTGCATTCTCAGATTCGCTCTGAAATGAGAACTTTGAAATTGAATCTTGAAAATAATAAAGTTACTTATCCTCTCCATTAGTTTTTAATATCGGAAGGACGCCTAACAAACTGCACGATGTATGCTTACAAAGCTTTCAATAAATTCCCTAAATTACTGAAACCTATTTACGAATCATTGCATATAATGAAAGAATATAGGTAAATTATTTTTCATTCTGTCCTACGTTCAATTAGAAACCAATGCATAAACTTTCAGTCAAACCGGTTGATTTTCTAAAATTTAATTTCTAGATTTTTGAGAAAATCCAATTATATTTTTTTATTATTAGTACAAATATTATAGAAAATACTTTTGCTTGCTTGTTACCGCTAATTGTTATTAATGTGATGAATTTTAAAATGTTTTCAACCTTATTAAACAAAAAATAACATATTCTCCAAGCGCAAAATTAAGCATGTTATTAATGCAAGAATAAAACGACCTTAACATCGACAATAAGATATGAAAAAGATAAATAAAACGAGATTTTAAATTCTTTTTTTGAAATTTTCCTATTTAATGGTGATTCTGAAGAAGAACGAATGCAATTTACCTGCAGCATATTTCCTTCCAACTCATATTAAATTCTCTTTCAGTAGCAATGTTCTTCATTATAAAGGGAATAAAAAGTGTGTGGACCTCTTTGAAAGTCAGAAAACAATTGGAAAATTAATTAAGCAAAGTTCAAATTCAGTTTTGCCTTCTTTCAGGCTTTGAAGTAATATTACATTGAGATTATTCTTATTTATTTCAAAACAGTTCCCCCATTTTAAGAAATGTCTTTTCAAAGTCTCAAATTAATTTTGAATTTGAATTCTGTGAAAAACTTTATTGTGCATTTATTTCTATTGTTTTTAATTAACATACTTTGAATTATTTATTCATATGAAGATAATTGCAAAATTTATTTTCCAAGAACTATACGCTGACTTGTATTGAAATGAAAAAGAAATTCTTTCCGTGGTTTTCCTTAAAGTATGCGATTTCAAATTAATAGCGTTTTTCCATCTTTGCATTAAATTGTTATGGAGAATAAATTCGTTTTTTAGAATTATTTAAAATGATGCGACAGGATTCGTTAGCTGCTTTCGGCAAAAATACATATATGTGAGTTTTTAATATTTTAATTATTTATTATGATTTTAAGTATTATAACATTCGTAGTTATTATGCTTGAGAGTATTGTGATAAAAATATTAAACAGTGAATTAATTACACAGCAAAATAGGACTTCAAATAAATTAAAAGAAAAAAATAGTTTTTATTTGGCAACTCTTCGAAATTAAAAAATAGCTTGCCTCACATGAAAATCATTCATTTGTAAAATTGAAAGTATTCTGTGAAGAAAATCATCTAAAATAAATAATTTTATTAATTTAATACACAATACAAAGTTATATATATTATGTATTAGTCTTAACAGAAGACACTATATATTATATAAGATATTATAATTTGCTTTTATATATATCATATTTTTTATTGATAATCATTAACTTTTTTAACAAAGATGTCAGCATTAACAAGCGCAAATATTAGATTATAGCAAATGAAGATATATTCAGTCCATTCACACATGAAACCATCACATATAAACATAAAAGTGAAGTCGGTATCGAAGAAAAGCAGTAATATTGAAAAAAGCCACTTGCATGTATGTATATTGGTATGCATGTGTACCATCATCCATGATGTGTACTGTCTGTCCACGTCGAAAACTGTCGCCGCCAAATTGTCCAGTTTACGGCGGTCGCTATAGCAACTGGTTATGCTTGGGAAGATCCATTTCGAATAGAAGGAAAGCAACAGAACTCAGAGTCATTTTATTCTATGCTCCAGTTTGCGGCGGAGCACATGTGAATGAACTTCTACCTACTAGAAATGGATTCTTCCTACAATAATGCGTTTCTATAGCGACCGCCATAAACTAGACTATTTGGCAGCGACAGTTCCCGTGACGGACAGACAGTAATAACTATTGAACTGAAAGCGAATGATTATTTTTAAAGGAGATATGGTTTAAAAAATAAAGTCAAGAAGTCAACTCTGCTGCTCCTACAAATGGTTCTTTCAGTCTAGTGCGCTTCCAAAATCTTAGATATTTTCCAGGCCATCTAGGTTGAGACGGATGGAAAAAAAGAACTATATTTTGTCCACTTTTCCCCTTCAAATAGACTTTTTCCCCTCTTCACTATCCCTACTGCTCGCGATCAAATCGATTTATCAGTGAAGTTTAGATACTACGGATGTTTTTTCTCTTGATAAAGAAGTCATCTATCGCTATATAAGGTTTTGATGGACGGGCGCTTAAGACTGTTTTTAGCAATCGTGTTCCGTCAAAAACTGTTTTTTTATTTATAAATTATCTAAATGAACGAGATATTACAGGAAAAAAATAGAGATTTCGCCAAAGTTTAAAGAGGAATCCCCTGTAAATTAAACAGTTGAGTCTGACTTAAAATAAAGTCATTGTCTCTCAAACTATATGGTGTGAACCCTCATGCCATTCTTTTTTTCATTCAAGGATACTTCGCCAAATCCCAACCTGCCAAAATCTGGTTCACTTTCTGATCTTCAGATAGCTCAGATAGCTTAATAATTCAGATAGCTTAATAATTTCGGATATCAATTACAAAATAGGATGAAACAAAAATAGCATAATAACAACAGAATGCTAATCTTTCTTATTGGTTATGATATAGGAAATTCACCGCAATGGAAATCTAGAACTTAAATTCAGTAAATATTTTGCAACACAGATCTGAAATCCTTTTAATGTCCAATAAAATCTTCATTCAAACGTCTACATCTTTGATCAAAATACAGAATTTCTTAGATTCCTAAATTCCTTGGGACAGAGATTAGGTCACAAATATTGTCTCCAAAAATCAAAGAGAAGAAACGGAGGGAAGAACATCGGGTTCTGCAGATCGGAAACTTCTTGGTTTAGAATTTAATATTTGGCATGACATTTCTTTGTTTCAATTTTCAATTTTTTTTTCGCGAAGATGAACTCAGATTTTGGACTAAAATCTCTAAGGTTGAGCAAGGAGTCGGGTAAAATTGAACATAACAAATATAACTTACTCGAAAGCTAACAGATTTATAAAAAAAATGAATTTTCTCTTATCAGTTTTACAGAATTAAAAAATATCCTTCTTTAGAAAAGGAATTTAGTATAAAAAGTCTATAATCTTTTATTTATACCACTCTCTGAAGTTTTATGTGACCTTTATTGAATTATTTTGATGTAGATATTCATTGTTTAGATAAAAAGATATTTTAGTTATAATGAAGAAGATAATTTCTTTGCTAATGAAACAAAATAAATGTGGAACATAAAAAATGAATTTCCTCACAATGAAATATTTTCCGCTATTATTTTTATACTAGCCGCCTTCGGTGACCAGCTTGTTCGCCGGAAATATGATTTCAATTGAATTTTGCATCATTTTATATTCATTGTTCTCTTGAAAACGTAATTTTAAACTTTAGATGATGGTAGATATTTAACACATATTCTATTAGTGACATTCGACTTGTTCTGTTCATTGTCTACATACATTTTCCTAATGGAGTCAAATAATTGGCCATGTCATCTAGCCTATAATTCCATATTGTCGGTACTATCTTCACTTTCTTATTTTTCTTGTAAAATATGCAGTTGATTTGAACACTTAAATAATGCAGCACATTTTTCGGCCAGCGGCATGTTAGCTGGATTAAAATATGCTGAGAAAAGAATAAAAGCATAGCTAACATTAGCATTCAGCTTAATGGGTATATTTCTTAATGTAAGCAAAGCAATATCTCGGAGAGCTTCGTTTACAGATTTCACAAAAATTTTAACGAAATAAAATGTGGAAGCAAAATGTCTTAGGATATTACCTCAGATTACAACAATGAAAGAGAAATATGCAATTCAATATTTGATTAAACAATGAAAAAGGTTTGAGTTGCGTTGTAACAATGAGAAGTGTTGTATATTACGCCAAAAAATATTTTTAAAAATTAATTAAAATTCGTCAAAACACTCTATGGAAACTTAATTATCATTCCAAAGGTAATTTTTCGCACTTTCAGATGTTGTAAAAATAATGTTAATGCTGTATTATTTTTGGAAGGTATTGAGAAAATACGCAAAGATTTTGCTTGATTTTAAATGAATTAAAATTCTATTTAAAATTTCAAAAACGGCTCCTCGGTGCACATCGCCACCCTCAAAATTATGTTTGTGAAAAGTTTCGTAGCTCTATATCCAGCGGTCTCACCTGTAGAGCGCCAACACACACACACAGACGCACCGACAGACACATTCTCCTTTATTATTAGTAGAGATGATCAGAAAGGAACAATCAGTTATTGCTATCAGTTATTGGACATTAAAAACAGAGAGAGTTAAAAGTTTATTTTTTGTCTTATTTGCAAATAATACCCTTTTCGTTATATATCAAAATAAAACTTGCCCTTTTCCTTCCTATCGGCTATAAACAGTGATGAAGGCTCATTCCTAATTAAAGATTTAAATAATGCCTTTGAAATATGTTCCAGATTTAAAGAAAAGACTACAGAATTCCTATTCTATGATTTTTATCAAATAAATAAAATGAAAAGTCATTTCAGAGAAAGTTTAAACTTCTTTCTATACTTAAAATAAATTTAAATACATCATTCAGGAAAATTTGCTTGATTATTTAGTTAATCTACCATGCTAATGGATGGAATTATGTGAATTATAAAAATTTTTAACTTTTATAATATAGCATTAAAACGGATTCATCGTGATACTGCTTGTTCCCTTTTGACCTTTATGCTACCAAAACCACAAGCATGTCTAGATTAAAGTTTGATTGACATTTCGAAGAGTCGCTCTGACAGATAGAACTACTACTTCATCCGTTGCCAGTTTCATTTATTTAATAATATGCAGAAAACATGTTCCAAACGTCACGTAAAAGGTATTCTAACTGCTTTTTTACGACAAGAAGCGATCTCCCGAAGTCGTTTCCCTGAGAGGTTTATTCCATCAATGAGCGAAATGTTATGTATGGCATCTTTTTCGTAAACATGCTCTTCAGAAAGAGCCCCGCCGGCAATAGAGGAACGAGCGGAGAATTTCAAATTCTTTGAGCGCTTTCCCACTAGCGTTTCCTGGGAAAAAATGTGAATTTGAATTGGATTCCCTGTCACGTCTGTAAGTTTAGAACGGAAAGATCAGGAGACGAATGACTGAAAAAACTCGAACGATCTATTTTTCCACCTGAAGAACCTCGAGCGAAGTAATCGAATATTAAAGGAAGTGTCTGACTCACGCTATGCATGTAACAATCGTTCTTTTAGTGTTCTGGCTGTAGTCGGTCGCAATTCAAGTTGACATGACGTAGAAAATGGATCGGCCTCATGAGTGAAACATGAAAAGCGTGAAGAGTGTTCTGCGCCTTATGGCTGTAGTAAAACCTCAATGAACTTATTCAAGTTTCGTTTGAAA
>BGPR01005393.1:0-12394 GCA_013235015.1 Araneus ventricosus | reverse complement strand
GCTATGCATCCGACAATAGTTCTTTTAGTGTTCTTGCTGTAGTCGGTTACAATTCAAGTTGTCATGACGTCAAAACAACGATCGGCCTCTTGAGTGAAGCATGAAAATCGTGTAGGATGTTCTGCTCTTTATGGGTGTAAAAAAACCTCAATGAAGTTATCCAAGTTCCGTTTTAAATAAAAAGTCATATTAAGTGACATATCGATTATTTATATTTGATGTTTCCCTAAATGTATTAAATGCTTTTTTACGCATAAAACTGCTGGATTGTTTAACTCGACTTAATGACACACTGCACAGTATTTCTAGTTGTGCCAATTTTCGCTAACATTCATTAGTGTTAGGAGGAACTTCAGTCTTTTCAATAAACGTTAAATAACAGTTTATTTAAAATAAACAGCAATGATAAAAACTGTTAACAAAACTGAATTTAACCCATAAATTTTGAAAAGAATTTTTGTTCCTATTCCTGATTAGGATTGACATTTGTGATCATTTCTGTTTTTACTTTCTCGTCTACGAAGTATACAAAGAGAAAGTATTGTAATCGTCAAAAAATTCGAACTCGAGATTTTGACGAATCTCCACGTTTTAGACCTCCCTCAGTCCGAAAAACACAATTTGGGAATTATGTCTGTGTGTCTGTCTGTGAACACGATAACTCGAAAACTATTAGAGATAAAGGGATGAAATTTGGTGTGTTGTCTTTAAACATAATTTGTAGGTTTCTATCAAATTTCGGACAAAATCCGTCAGCGGAAAGTCTGTGTGTCTGTACGTCCGCGGTCATGCGAACGCAATAATTCAAAAAACTTGAATAGCTAGATGGATAAAATTTCGTACACAGTTTTATCATCATGAATGTAGGTCCGTATAAAATTTTGGGCCAAATCCGTCAAAAGGTTGACTGTCTGTCGGTCTGTATAAGCTCATCTCCACGCGCATGCATATTGAACGCAATCTTCTGTGCACGATATTTATTGACTCCTGCTTGGCGTTTTTATTCATCCGATTCTCCATGCGCATGCGTACTTGGTAGCAATCTGTGCTCGCGGAAGGATTGCCTTTGAGCCAAGAAAGAGTAGAAATCGGTATTCATTTAATCGGAAAGCATCTCTTCGAATTGGATTTTTTACCTAAATATTTTCTGATAGTCATTGGACCCTGGGTTACAATAGGTTCGAATTGTTTTATCCACGCGGAGGGAGGGGAAACAGCACCTTTTTAGAGAAGTATACGAGAAAGTTTAGGGGAGATCACGCCCGCTGGTTATGTATTGGTCTTTCCTAACTAACTTCGGCGCTTAAGAAGAGTGTTTTGAAAAAAAGGAAAAGATGTTTCGAAACATGCAGTAATTTTTAATAGATGTTTGTTAATGATGCGAAAATATTTTATTGTAGTCTCATATATTCCCAACCGACTTGTAATAAGGCAACTATTTACTGATATTATTAATGTTAACTTTCTAGGTTTTTGTTTATGAGAAGATGAGTAGTAGATTTAAGAATTCGATGAGGTGAATCTTAATGCTTTTATTTTATTTTCTTTCCATAATGCCTTTCTTTTAGCTTTAGTGCTGTTCTCTAGTATATGCTGAATTCTCTTTTGTTTTTAAAATTCTTGTTTTAACTGTCACACACTACTTTTCTTCTTCCTCTTTTCTTTTCTTCTCTAATTATTCCCTACATGTTATTTTTAAAAAGCGACATAAAACAATGATGATTTGCTGGGCTAGGAATTCGAAATAAAACACCATATTGATTCAGGATAATGAGTCTTATATGGGAATTTGGATCTTACCTGTATCCAGTTTCCCAAGCTCTAGCACACTCAGCTGATCCAAATCAGTTTTGGACACGGGACACTTGGGCTCTTTGTTATAATATTAATATACTAAGCAAAAAAAGAAATGTGAAACTATATAGAAATAAAATCTATTTGCGTAATCTTTAAAATGATGTACTGTTTTTTGTTGTATTTATTAAATTTGTCTCACACCAGAGTAGCTTGAATCGAGTAATCAGCGAAACTTCAACAGCTTTTGTGCAACTTGCCATCTGACCATTATTTTGAAGGAAAGGCAAACCCAATCTTAAAAATACGTTTTTGGGAAATTCCATTTATTCATATTTGAGAAGAAAATACATATGCGGGTACCCCGATACACACAGATGTACATTAACCCTTCCTAACCTTAATTCTCTTGGCAGGCATATGTTTTTCCAGTTCAAAAAAATTATACCAGCCTCATATTTGTCATTCTGGAGTCTTTTTTATTTCTTGCCAGAACTCTAAAATATAGGAACACTTCCTCATAGAAGCAAACGTAATAAATTTGCTAATTTCGAATAATTTATATTATAATTTATAATGTGAATACAATGCAAACATGACAGATTTGGAAACAAGTGGAATTCTGCAATCTCAACTATCATTGCAATAAGAATTATGCTTCTTTACTGCATTTGACCAAGAAGGCTAAGCGTGGATCTTAAATAAGAAAGTGAATATATGAACTAATAAATTCAATGAAAAGTTACATATTAAATTGATTTCCGTTTTTAATGTGTTCCCATGATCTTAGATTTCTGAGTGATCTTAACTGAACTATTCGGGGCAAATTTCTGTTATTTGTTTCCACACTTCTTTTTTAAAAAGTATCCAGCAACTCCCTTTTACTAACTTTCTTTATTTATGAGGTTGTTAAGAATCTCAGCATAAAAATGATGGCCCAAAAATACAATCACCTCTCGGGAGCTTTAATAATAGCTTTATGCAAAACGAATATGCATTTTATGGAAATGCAAAACAAAAGCATTAGATATGTTTAAAAGTGCTTTGTTTCAGGGGCGTTTCTTATTGTTATGCTTTCATTAAGACTTTAGAAGTAATCCTGGAAAATATCTTATCTTTCGTTAAAATATGGATGCGGAGGCAGTTTTGACATTATTCCTGAAAATGACCGAAAATGTTTTGCGATTCTTATTTAAAAGAAAAGATGAGAATTTTATGCTTTATTTTTGGAAATTACTTATTTTATCTTTTTCTGCTGGATTAAAGTACGTAAACATCTGAATTTTCGCGTTTTTCTCGTAAAATGTCATTTTGGAAATGGAATTTCATTTTTTAAGACAGAATAAGCTATCTATATTCTTTATTATTATCCATATCCTCTATATGAGAAGTTTAATGTATTATTGAAGGCAAGCTATAGACATTTGATACTATTCCAGACGTTGAAGCGTAAGTTAATCCGTTTGAAATTTTATATCTCGTTAGGTAAAGGTTTGAAGCCACTTAGTTTTCTGTTGAATGCTTAGCAAATAATTATTTAACATCTAAGATATAAAAACAATATTTGCTTCCTGAGAGAGAATCACGAATCACCTTCACGAATAAACTAATTTTATAGAGTTAAGGTAGGGGCCCAAATATCGCCTACGCTTCTAATATCGCCCACCACGGTTTCTTATTGATTTGTAGTGGTGTATGGTGGCCACTACCGGAACTACAAAGCCCCCAACTTCAGTAATTGTTGGAGGTCCCCTCCCGATGAAGGAATTCATCAAATACATATTTTTAAATACAATTTCAAAATAACAAACATGAATCCGAATCCAAAATATAAATTCTATACAATTTTACATTACAATGAATTTCAAAATAATTAATTACCAAAACTACAAATTACATTTCACTGCACAATAATGAAAATCACAATAGTACCAATTTTCAATAATCGATTAACCCTCTGACTGCCAAAACGGCTAATACGGCCCGTCATGCAAATTGCCAGACAACAGCGGCCAAAATGCAGTATGCTTATTTCCTTCCCCTTTTTGAAAAGGGTCGGTAAATAGTGGGAAGCAATCATATCTTTTTAACAATGGTTGTTTCCCCTCCCAATGTCACTCTTGATTGATATCTCCAGTAAGTGTTCGAGGGCTCAATTTACTTTAAGCTCTCTGCTTACTTACTGTTAAGAATTCTTGCCGTAATGCCTGTTAGTTATCACAAATTGTAAACGACCCCTATATAGTCAACAAGGGTTTGGATGTTAGAAACATGACGATAAAAGAATCCCAAACAACGCAAATGACCACTTGCTAAAGATGCGGGAGGGAAATGTTTGTCTTCTTTCGTCTCTGACCTCGGCCAGTCTGAGTTTTAATGAAACTAGATTTCAAAGCACTGCGGGTTTCAGAGGGTTAAATATGCAACTTACTCATTTGACATAATTTCAAGGCTATATAACTATTGAATTGAACGTTTCATTATACATGTGCCTGTTTTAATAGTTGCAAATCTTACCTTGGGGTATCAAATAAATAATCTGAGGGAATTACCTCAATCAAAAGAATCTCGCATCAGAATCCAATATTTCGAACGCAAGTTGTTCCGAGTCTTTTCATGTAATAATTAATACTACGAATCACGTCCGGGTCACCAAACTGTAATGGATTTCTCATGTGTGTGGTTTTATGTCCACATCCAATAGTTTCCAGATTGTCTTTTTATGATTTATTAACACACATAAACCACTACGCCATTCATATATAAAAGTAGAAACATCACATGGCTTAGAGCTGGATCAAATTCTACACCCGCTCGGGGGTAGGGTCAAATGGAATCTGAGGATGAATCCCTTTGTGGATGGGGATGACAGTTCTACTTTGCCCTTCCTGGGGATTAATGTAGCCAAGTTGCCACAGGAGGAAACCATTTGAACCCTTGTGAATTTTTCTTTTTTCTGAGAATTTTTGCTGCATGTATTAAGATGAATTATACTTTTAGTATATTCAGTACTGTTCGACTCGTAATTTTATACCATTTGAAGGATTTGTAGTGATTATAATTGGCTGCATTTTCGTATAGTTTGATTTTTGTGTTCCGATCCGATTCCGAAGGGGGGATGCCGCAGTGTTTGAGGGTTAGGTTGTTCCTAATATCGCCCACTTGAGTTTTCCCCTTTATCGCCCACTTGGGTATTCAAATTATCGCTCTAGCCCATTTAGGGGCACTATATTATAAAAAATTAACTTTAAAAAATACATTGTTGATGTTTTATCACCTGACAATGCTCCCGAGTCCTTTTTCATCTTAATGTTTTATTTAGGAGAAAAGTGTGAAACGCATTCTTCAAATGTATTCCTAAAAGTACAAAAAAAGCTGCCTTGCATTACTTTTCATTTTGTTGTGCCAAGGTATCTGACTACGTGCGGGAACGAATTTTTGAAAAAGCGCTTTAATGTGCAATTTCAGTTTATTTTCTGACTCAATATGATTCAAAACAACCATTAATACCAGACAGGAAATTTTATGTCACTTGAGATTCAGTAAAATGGGATAATTTAGGTAAAAAAGGGGTAAAATTAGAGCAAAAAGCAAAACACTCTAGCAGAAATTCTAATCCATATATATTCAAATTATTTCTCTACACAACACATTTACAGCTATGGTGAAGACAATGAACTAGGATCTAAGAAATACTTGCATTTACAGGAAAGTTATTGCCAGTCAGTCGAGTATTCTCTTATTCAAAATTTTACAAAATGCATAGGTATAATCAACATTAGGCAGCTCTAAATCAAAAACTATTGATCTCAAAACAATATGTCTAGTTCATTGCCTTTACTACACTTAAGGCAACATATATACAAAATTTCAAGGAAATATATAGATAAAGTTTTGAGATATCGTGTTTTGCGTAAGTGACTTTTGACGAAATATAAGTTTTCCAAAAAACGCGTTTAAAGTTTTAATTTGCTTTTCATTAAAAATATATTTATTTAACTTCTTTTGAAATTAGTCACATTTGTAGGATATACCTTCTTTATTCAGAATCTTATCACATTTTTTCATTCTGAGAGCCCTTAATTTTTTTCTAGCGTTTTTTGTTCCTGCCAAAGACTGTCTATTAGAAGTGACGATTTTATGATTATTGAGGTTAAGATATTATTTCAATGTACATGTTGACCTAGAACTCTTCCCAGTTCATGAAATACTCTTTTAAGACCATAAAATGAATCATTAAACAACAATTAAGCTATAGATGACCCAAAACGTGAATTTTGTAACTCCACAAATGTGCATTTTGGCAAAAATGTTCATAGTAGCTTGTCGAAACTCAAACTCTTATTCAAATTGACATGACTTGCAGATAGAGTGTATAATTAATCGAAATAAATAAAAATAAAATTAATTTATACTTCAGAATGCGGTGTATTGGATACAACGAGGGAAAATAGCCAACTTCCAGTTTCGTTTTTAGCTACCGTGCTTTATAAAAAATTCTATATCTCCGTTTCTATTCTTCGTAAAAATAAAATAAACCCAGATTTAGAAAGCTAAATAAATGGGCTTTAAAGTAAAACCATAAAAAAATTTTGTGAATTTAGACCCAAAACCGTCTTTTAGACGTAGTCAGATACCCATGAGCATAACAAAAGTTACACTTTATTTCATTATATTTTAGACATAGACGATATTAGGAACATTTAGTGGGCGATATTAGTAACACTTTGTTTAGTAGGAAAAATTCTGTGGTCGCATAAAAACGTTTCGGTGTGTGTGTGTTAAATTTGTGAGTTAGAGTTATAATTCGATATGTTTTTGTGTGACCGTCCAGATAATAGATTATAATAAGTTTAAAATATTTTTTACGAATTTATCAAAAATGTACGGAAAATTAATTAATATCATCGGAAAGATAATTTTTTGCATTTTCAGATGGTGTGAAAATTATTTTTGTGCTATATTATTTTCGTAAGTCATCAAGGAAGAACGCGATAAATTCCCTTAATTTTTAATTAATTAAAATTTCCAAAAACGGTTTCGAGGCTCACATTCTCTCTCTCCAAAATAATTTTACACATACGCACACACTTTCTCCTTTATTATTTGTAGAGATAAATTATTTTCTGAGCTATTATTATTTTAATTTTCCAGTCTCATTATAAATGTTGAATTTGATTAGAATACAAGTTTGTTACTTAGGTAAACGTTTATTCCTTGATTTGGAATATAAATTTTATTGATAAAACAAATTTTATTCTGATCCCAGATCTATTAACCATCATTATTACCGATATTTTCTTGTGTACCAATGTACCCGTTCTATGGGGCAGATTAATACGAATCCATTTGTAGGGAAAAAGTGTAATAATTATTTTATTATGTCATTTATGACAAAAATTCGACTGAAATCATATATTAGATTAACAAATATATAAATTCAGTCTATTAGTTCTAATTATTTCCGTTGGTAAAATAATTTTTTTAGCTTTCCAAAAAAAGTCTATCAATGTCCCCGTGTTCCCCCTACTTCATACAGAAGTAAATGTATTTCCGAATGACTAAATTCTTGGCGTGACTAATTTTCTTCAAGAAGGAAAATGTGTGAATCTTAGCTTCTATATTAGAATGTGTTAAGTTTTATCCTCTGTTGAGATGTATCAGTCTGTATAAGGGGGAGGGGGATTAGGGAGGTTCCCCACTCCTCCGCTCCATGTGTCCTCAGATAAATATCTGAAATTACTTTAATCATGGGTTAAAATGTCTAACGAAATGTTAATTTAACTGCACTAGACTCTTAAGGTCACCATGCTAATATGATTTTGTTAAAATATCAGCTAATGAAATATAAAATTAACTTCCAAGAGTTGATTTTTTTATTAGTGCAAAAGATAAAAACATTTGATTTTAAGGTTTATAGTTCAGGCGTATATCTATTTTCAGCTATTTATTTCTCATAATTTGTTCCACTTTCTGGATATTTATAGTCTATTAGACGCATAGGCAAAGCTTGTGTTTGTTTTCACTTTTCTCCAGCGAATTAAAATATTATCTAGTCAGTGCTTGATAGCCTTGAATAACATACGGGTGGTTATAAATTATTAAACTCATTTCAAGAATTAATTATAAAACCATATAATGTAACGATGTATGTCTTTTAAATGAGGGATTAGCTCACAAAGATTTTTTCAGATAGGTAACGAGCCGTTACGGCGCACTAAATCTGCTGTAAAGGGAGTTCCCAGCACAAGTGCCAAAATGGCTGCCATGCAGCAGAAGGCACGTTTCTGGATCCACGAAAAGAAAATTAAGTGCATCAGTACAAA
Organism: Araneus ventricosus; assembly: GCA_013235015.1. NCBI lineage: Eukaryota > Metazoa > Arthropoda > Arachnida > Araneae > Araneidae > Araneus > Araneus ventricosus. The sequence goes on along the minus strand of BGPR01005393.1, from coordinate 4,274 downwards.
GATGTTTTCGCCTAGAGCGTTGTTGCAAAATGCAACAAAGCAGAACTGTTAGCGACTCAGCAATCCACCAGATGGCACCACCCATCTGAGGCACGACGCAAAAACCAAACGTGGAGAGACGACGCTTGGGACAGAACACAAAGGACTGCGTTGAACGAGAGCGTAGGAGGTGTAAGCAGCTCATGGCGGTGCAAGAGACCCCGCCAAAATGATAATTATACCGGTATGAGATGGGAAAAAGAAAGACCTGTGAAGCGACTGAAGTATCGAAGTGAATAATGTGCATTAGCATATTAAATCCACAACCCCGGGGTTCATTGCAAATAGAGTACGCAAGGTATGCACCAAATTATGAGAAATGGCCAATTCTTAACTCGATTCGAACTTATTATCCTGCCACTGTTGTGAAGTCGGGCACGTCGTCTTTATGTTCATCTCAAACGTATCAATGTCTCTGTGTTTCAATGTATTAACCTAGAATAAATATCAATGTCATCGGTAAATTTAGAGTTCAGAAAATAAAATGCCGTTCCTTGGTAACCCTGCATTTTTCATTGGCCACTTCAAGAGTAACATCGTCATATTTAACGAATTTCTTTTTCTGTGTACTACTACAGTAAGTAGCCAATAATATTCTACTTTCAGCATAGGATACTCTTTAACAAGTGTGGAAATTGTGAATCTCTAAGTAAGAACTTCATTTAGCGTTGGTATCAGCAATTTAAGGGAACAAGAAATGTTCATCGTAGGAAAGGTGTTGAACGACCATCGGTCTCAGACAAAGTTGTTGAACGAGTGAGGGATACTTTCCCTCCTTAATTGCCTATGCCAACACTTAATGGAGCTCTTACTTCGAGACCGGCAATTTTGACATTCTAGGCGAAAACATCTACAAATTGAATTGAAAATTTGAACAGTTACAAATGATTTGCTTTTGTTGAACTAGAGAGGTGCCTTCTGCTGCATGGTAGCCATTTGGACACTTGAGTTGGGCATCTCCCACTGCAACAAATTAAGATATCTGCCTAGCTTAAAATCGCAGTTTTTGATGAAATTATCAAAAAAAATTTATGACTTAATTTTGTAGCCTGTTTAACAAGCTTTCTAAAACTGTTTCACTTTAACTCTACGTGAATTACAAATGGAGTTACAGCTGTTTTATTACCGAACTCTAAGCATTATTTTATGTTGCTTGAAAACTTTAAATGTGTTTTCTGAGAAATAATATTTTTGAGGAAAACTGTCGATCGTAACTATGATTTCTCAAAAAGTTATTCAAGTATTGATAGGAAATTTTCTGAGATTGTTTTCTGTAATATGCTTGATGTTTTCCTCTAAACACTAAGGTCAATTTTAAAATCAAGTATTATTTTTAAGTGCTTAAATATAAACGAAAAGCATTTTTATGAAAAATTACCGGTTTAGTAACTATGTTCAGCTATATCTCAAAACTATTTTGAAGAACAAGAAATAATTCAGAGCATAACACAGATAACTGTCATAAAAATGTACTCTTACAAGGATTTATGTATATTTAAAATATGATTTTGTCTATGGCTTTTAGCGTAAGGCATATATTTTAGTCATTTTTCTTCAAATTTCTCAGTTTTTAAAAAAAAATATTTTTTTGAAAGCCTAATTTTACAATAATTTCATAGTTTTAAAACATATGCAGTTGAAAAATAACATTAAAATGTACATATAAGTTATTTTTCAAAAAAATGTCTCCGAACACAGTCGGATACCTTAAATGCGCCGTAATAGCGTGTTACCTCTCTGAAACAAAACTTTTTGAGCTACTATTTCATATGAAAACGAATTTGCTACATTATAGAGTGGTTTTTTTATTAATTTTTGAAATGGGTCCAATAATTTAGGACCACCCTGTATATCCAATTTATCTCGGAACTAATCTTTTATCTTGTTTAAGACTAATGAATCGTAAATGCCATTTTATCTCATCTGTTTGAAGTCGATCATTCCCTTCCTGGTGACAGGAGGACCAATAAAGAACGAGAAAGAAAAATCAGCGTTTGAACTTCGAAATCGAAGAAACAAGCGCTTTGATTGGCTGCGACAACCCACGAGAGAATTGCCAATAAGATCAGTCGCCCGGTGCCGATTCGGAGAGAACACGGCAAACAACTGGCAAAAACTAGAAGAAAAGGAAAATGAAAGAAAGAGCCGAGTGTGATAGCTAAAAAGTCTAACTCTTTTGTTCGAAATGCTAGCAAAGAGTAACATTTCAGTAGCGTCTTGCATCGTAATTATTATTTTTCTTTTGTCAAACAAGAGTCAAGATATAGATTAAAGACAAGTTTTCATGAAAAATGAATTTAGACATGAAAAAAAGAAGAAATTATTACACAAAACTGAAGAATTCTTGTCTTCGTGATTGGAACGCCCTAAGTTCGACATACCATTGAAGATCTTGACTGTAGTTGTCATTAAATATGCTTGGTTTTATAAATAGAGGGCCAGTGTTGAAGTGGGCAGAGTGAGAACATGATTAAATTGTTGTTTTCTTCATCCGAACACGAATACAAGTCACTATGTTCGCTCCAAAATAAACTCCGCGTAAATTTCAACCGAACTGTTCACCTCCTGTAAAAGGTTCATTTGAAAAAAAAACATTTTTTGCTAATCCCCTTATCTATATTTTCTCCTGACGACTTGATTTGTGCTCGCATATGTATTATCAATAAAATAAATTTCAATCTTTCACGAATTGCTGACAATCTTACATGTTTTTCCTAGCCAAAAATCAAATACACTAAATTTCAAAACTGTATGAAATGATAAAATGTATGCCGGTCAAAGAAACTAAACCAAAAGAAAATAGTAAAATGTAATGCAACACTCGTGCATTTCGAACGTCCCCATATATATTATAACGAAGAAGTTAAACCATCAAACATAAATTAATTTACTTTTAAGATTCCAAATAATTTTCACCACGAATACTTGAAACAAATACGACTTATAAATCATTAAAACACTGTTGCACGATATTTTTTAAAATCACAAATCTCATAGTCAATTGGTTATAAGAATAAAAAATTTCTATTCTTATTCATATGATAAGCCTTGTATGAATGTTGCTTCCATAATAGCTGATTCTGAAGAAGATATATATTCTTATTCTATATTATGCTCGCATAGATAACAGGGATGTTTACATTTAATCTTTCACAAGCGGTTTTTATTTTCACACGTGCACACTGGCGGAATACTGCACACTGAATATTTTAAAAAGACACCAAATACAAACATTAAATCTTTGTATTTCAGAGGAGTATGTGAGGTGCCATTCTGTACTGTGCGTCATTCTGATGTTTCTTGATTTTGTTAGTTAAAAATAAATAACTCCACAGCTGCAAGAAATTGCAGATTGATTTTTCGAAAAATCGACTTACACAGTTTGTGTATTTTTTATGCCTTGAACCATTGAAACGGAAAGCGACACTAAACGAGCCTTTATATTTAGTGGAAAGTCGGACATATAATTAAATTTGGGAGCGCAAACTGAAATGGCTAGATAATAATTCAATTATGAAAAGGCTGGATAATATATTAAATATCCATTACAAAAGACTGGTGATATATTAAATTGGAGCTAACTGATGAACACCAATAAATAATGCAATTTTTACTTTCACTTAGATAATTACCCACCTTTCCTAGACTACATAGAAGAACTTTGACCTATAGTGGAAGAATGGCTGAAATAAATTTACAATTGCATTGTGACACTAATAGAAAGACATAAGACATCGAGTTTTTTGAATAAATACTTTTATTTACATATTTAAACTTTAACCTGCCAACTTTAAATTAATAATATTCTAGAATATTGAAATACAAAAAATTCACGTTCACACAGATTCTTCTGATGCACACAACCTGCAGATAAAACTAGAAAAGGAACACTACATATTAGAACAAAATATGTAAACATTAATATTTGCTGCAGACTTTTAACCCTTTATAGGACATAACTCCGGGGCATCTCGAAATAATTTTTTTGGGGTTATATTATATTAAACTGATGTTGTAAATACAAAAACATCACACGTTTGCTGATTTAACAAATAATTTATGAAATAGGGGGTGGTAAATATACTTACCAGAGATCATTCAGGGGAAACTGAAAGTGGTAAGCATACTTACCACTGAGCATTAAGGGTAAAAATATCTTAGAATGTTCAATGGTAAGTATATTTACCACTTAATTTAGGTAATTTAAAACATCTTTCTGTAAATTTGTCATTAAA
>BGPR01005392.1:66535-84615 GCA_013235015.1 Araneus ventricosus | reverse complement strand
CTTTAAAAATGGAACTCAGTCTATAGTGGCCGATCCCCTAGGGTGTCGGTGGTTCCATTTGTCATTCTTTTGGTGCTCGCAGTGTTTTGAATAAAACCTAGGCTAAAGAGATAATTTTTTTCATTTCTCACTCTGAAATTTTCTGAGCACTACCTCTAAGGTAAGTTTCGAAATATTTTTTCCTCAGAGGTAAGTCAAAAGCAAAAAATATATGCTTAGAGTGCAAACTGAATTGCTTGAAAGTGAAATATAGATGAGATTAAAGATAAGTATATCAGTTCGAAGCTATTTGAGTATGGGCAGTTTATTTTTTTGCTTTTCACTGAAGAATTTTTCTTCTTTCGTAATATACTTTCAGTGAGTAATTTCGATTCTTATTTCTTGTGAAATATTGTCGAGGAATGAGCAATTGTATTGCTAATTGCAGATACCACATGATTCAGTGATATCAAAATGCTGGAAGTTTAAAAATAAAAAAAACTAATTGATATTTTTAAATTAATGGATAAATTATTTTTCTAACTGATTGATTTTATATGCTTATAATTGGACTTTACTTGACTCTTGTCATTTTTTCACACTTTATGATTGTGAAAACAGAACGAACGCTATTTGAAAAAATAACTCATGTGGTTTCAGCTATTAACTATTCATCTGATTTTGTGTCGATATTCTCGCCTCTTTTTGAATTATTTACATGAGATAGTGTGAAATTTTTATTTTCGTTGAATTTGAAATGTTCTTTCAGATAAATATGTAAATTATTTCTTTGAAAAACATTTTTGTTTAATTTGATATATTTTTTTATAATTCCGCTGAGTAAATAAATTTGAAAGCTTATATATGCAGAACTCAAATTGTATTTAAATAAAAACTATTTATTCTTTCAACAATAATTTTTTTCAAAGCGTTTAGGTGTGGTGTGTTCATTTTCAATTGCCATTTGTGTATATTTGCTTATTATATTTTGCTTTTTGTTTTTGTGTTTTGCCCAGCTGTGGTAGTTAAGTGGACAAAAATCAACCTACGGGATACCAAGAAATATATCACAATTTATTTTTCTAGATGCATTAACTGAAAATTTATTGTAAATGTGCATAAAAAAGTATCGATTATTTATTCAAAAGAGCTATCATGATATGTAGCAACATCAATTTAATTTTGAAAAGTCTTGTACACTTTTTAACTCCTTGCACACTTTATCTGAGATTATCCATAAACTTGAAAGCTGATGCTCAAAGAAATTTTTCAATTTCTAGTACATAATGTAGAAATGCTATGGTTTTGTAAACTAAATTCAAAAGCAATCGTCGTCGACGAAACTATTGAAGAAAATGACTGCTATCTCGTTCACACAAAAATTACTCTCATCTATTCATTGCATATCCAAATGAAATGCAATGGTCCAATTTCGAATCGAGTACTATGGAAATTTGGATTTTATTTTTAATAATTTGTAATAAATTGTGTAACAAGTAAAATTTCCAGAATAAATGAGGAAGGAGAGATTTTTTATAGACATTTATTGAAAATGCTGATGCATGCCAATTTTTAGAAGGGATTATCCGAACACGTTAGGAGCATTTGTTTTAAAAATTGTTATATAGAAACACCATAATATGTTTTTTGGATTTGAACTTTATAAAGATTAATAATAGAGTATTGTTTTTGAGTATAAATTATTATGCATTTACACAAAACCTAAATTTGTGCTGTTCTTCAGTGGAAATTTTCAAAAACTTCAAACATGCTAGAGGTCACACTTTTGTAATACTTCAAATAAAACCGATACTAAAATAAACTACATTCTATAGACTAGTTCTTGTACCAGAATATTAATATTCTTTGGATAAATAAAAATTTTAGAGCTAATCGAACAATCATTATAAGATTTGCAACAAATTTTTTATGTCATTTTTCAAATAAAAGACCATAATTAAAAAAATATTGTTACAATATACATTATTCTAGTACATTCACTAGAGAAACATTTGAAAAAAGTGTTCACAAAATTTCAGAACAATCGAATGATAATATCTTGAGTTATCATGTTTGAAGTGTGAAAATTATGCATAAAATCTAGTTTTGAGGAAAATCAAATTTTAGTTTTGCCACACGCTTAAATTTAGTATCTAAACTTTAAAAACATTCCTAAAAATATACTAACATCATATTAACTTGAAAAAATGCAGTTTAAAAGAATTTTTGACAGGTTTCTGTCCCTTTAAATGACAACTTCCGGTATTTAAACACCCACTTCCAGTTTTCGGTTTGTTATAAAACAAGTAATATCTCATCTTATAGTTAACGTACCGACAAAAGTAAATATGTTTTAGAAAGGTGATGAATGAACTATCCAAATCATTAAATATAAAAAATGGGAATGTTGGCCCAAAATCGACTTTTCAACGTGTTCGGATACCTTAAACCAAAGTTATACTATGAGATAACACAAAAATGTTCCAGAATGCTTGTAGAATATATTTGGAGAGAGAGAGAAGTATATGGCATTAATGAAGTATAATCCTGGATTTTCACATGACTATTCGCTTTATCTGCTTATTTTTTATTATTTATAATTCATTTCCAGGTATTCTCCTTTGGATGTAAATTATCTCCACCAAAAGATACTCCTAATTACAAACTAACCGAAGTTTACAAAGCATATTGTTATGAATTTGATCATGTTGCCTTTTTAAATAAATTCCAAATGAAGGAAGAATAATTAGTCTTAGATTTGCTTGAATTTCAATTTATAACAACGGCACGTAATAAAATACATCAGTAGAGAAATGTTACGAAATCCTCTTCCACTTTTCACGAAGGTATAAAAATGTTTCGAAATATGAGTAGTAGGCTGAGAATTCCAGACATCCAAAAGGAAAGTGTAGAACGTTTTTTTGTGCTCCACACGCAATGGTTACTTCGTAACACTTTGCCTCAATCTTGGTTGCATCTTAGAGACCTTCAATTTCCTCTTTGCATTTCGCTCTGCAGGAAAAATCTGTTGGTGACTTCATTTGCATAATCACCTTCGGAGCTCTACGGGAAAATACGATTACTTTGGAAGTTTAAAATTATTTTAATAAAAATTCTCTTGAGAGTTTTAGGGCTAGTATAAATCAGTTTTAGTTAGGATTAGTATTAGGACACTTATAAATTAAAAGAATAAAAAATATTAATTTTTATTTTGCGCTTGGATAAAGAAAATTTAGTCATGGAGTAATGCTGATTAATTTAGTGCTCAGCTGTTCAACTCTCTTGTTTGGAGCTTTATTGGCATTTTTTATTTTATTATTCTGATAAATTCAGAAACTGCAAGCAATTATTCTCTTTTTTTATTTTAGGGTGTAATTAAAGGCGAGCTGATTTCGATATTATTATTTGATTGGAGAAACAAATTTTATTTATGAGTACTATGCGATCCAAAATTAGTAGTATTGACTTCGAGAAAAGGACCAATGAAACAATTTGGTAAATGTCAAATAAATTTAAGAAAATTTCAGACTTTTCAATTAATTAGCCATTTACTTCAAAAGCATAGCTCATTTCAAAATTTTGAAATGATAAAAAAGATTTCAAGAAATGAATTACTGAAGAAATCAATCTATCAGCCTTCAATTCGTTTGTATCAACTGTTATATCAGTTTTTTATAATATATATAGATTTGACATTTGAGAGTGATCAATTTAGAATAGCACTTTTCATACAAAAAAGAAATCAGGATGGAAGTCAATATAATTTTTAGGATTAATATAGCATGGATTTATCCTTAAAAAAGGGTTTAAGTAAAATATTTAAATTAATATTCATTCATGAAATTTAATTAGCCTTTTCTAAGAATTTTGAGCAGTTGGGAATATTCAAAAATATAATTTCTTAAAAAACTACTGGTATGATTGAGTCGTCCAGATCTTTTTTAACGTTACTCAAAAGCATAAGCTTACCGACAAATAAAAGAATAATATCAAAACATTCTATATGTATTATGACAAGGCAGTAACTTTTGCAGTGTGTCACTTAATTTAATGAAAAAATTCATGAAAAATCAGAGAACGGATTATTTTCAAGTTGAGCTTGATCTCTTTGACCCAGTTCCTCAAATTATTCAACAGTCAGTTTTTGACTGTAGGATAATAAGCATTTTTTTAAAGTATTCTATACGCTCAAATTCTGATAGCTATTTAAACTTGAACTTTCGAGTTATATTACAAGATCATTTATCCATAAAAATCTGACTTGTTTACATATTTATAAATGGAGAGAGAAAGAATGCTTCTTCAAATTTACTTTCTGCATTAAGGATTTAATGAATTAAAAATTGATTTCGAATAGATTCATATCAGATGGAATCCAGGAAAAAATTATTCTTTGGAAAATTATAAATCTTATTCTCTCAGTTCAAAGTATAAAAAATTGTTTGTTGAATTTTGTAATTCGGCTGCTGAAGCGAAAAGCAAGAAACAAAAATATTATTACTGTAAAACAAGAAAAAATTGGAGGGAAAAATCTTACGCAATCCTTCAATTAATGAAGGAAATGAATTAAAATTTTACCTTTTACTTTGGGTTATTACAACATTCATTTGTTTCATTTTCAAGTCTTTTCTTCTCTCTCCATGCACTTGTCTTTTTCCCTCTTTTTACCTAAGACTTAATTTAGAAAATCATTTTTTCTCTATTTCTATTATATGCTTGTTTGTTTATAAGAACAGAGAAGAAAGGAAAAGAATAAAGTTGGGAATAAATTCTTTGAGATGAAATGAGTTTTTTTTTTTTTTGGTTGAATAGGAAAGATCGCGGTAAAAGAAAGAAACTAGGAAATGGGAAGATGCCTTTTAGATATGAAATAAGTAAATTATCTCAAGTCTCTTCGCATTATTTAAAGCATCTCTGTCGTTCTGTAAAGCCTCGTCTCAATCCGATGAGGGTTTTTTTTCCCTGTGAAGTCACCAGGTGGTTCTTCTTCAGCATCAACGTGCTGCCATCTGGTGACTGAATCATTTATACTCACATATATACTTCGGAGAAAGCAGGAGGCTTCGCCGTTGTCTTCTTTTAGTTTCGGCTTTGTGACGAGTTTAAATTAGCTATATTTACATCCCGTTTCGCAATAACATGAGGGCTATTTTGGAATGGACCCTCCCTCTCCAAAGTTCTTCGCTACAACAGCGGGAAACTTATGACCAGAGAATAAGAGTTTTGAACTCGATTCCATCGGAAGTACGCCGTCAATGGGGCAGTGTGGAGCTGCTGCATTTAAAATATGTGGGCTTCAGTCAAACGACCTGGTGATTTCGCCAATACAAAGTTTGTATGCCACAGACATTTCGAGAGAGGTTGTCAACATCCAGGTCATTTAATTACGATTAAAAATTGCCCCAAAATTATCTTCACATAGCTTCAAACTATGCATTAATTGAATTGATCAAATCAGTAGGAAAGGAAGGGTTCTAAATAACAATAAATAGAAAAAGAAAGATAGAAATTTATCATGGTCAGAAATCTGGATATTTCCTGAAAAATTCATATCGAATCAACAAATTAAAAATATTTTTTTTACAGACAATTCAATTCTTCACCTTTTCAACGACTTTCTAATTGTATAAAAATATACACACGTAAAAAATACTGATTGAATTTCAGGATTTCCAAACATAATTAACTGAAATTCGCTTCCAGGACTTGCATTATCAAGCATAATAGTAAAGGGGGGAGGGGGAAATGTAAAATTCTGAGCACACATTCTTATGCCAATAGAAGGCTACTTTTTCATCTGTATTTATGATTACGATCTAAGTAGAGATCATTTTCTAATTTCAGGAATATTTCCATGCTGTATAATAAACTACTGCTAACTTTACAAACAGAGCATTAACAAAAAAATGAGCTTCTCCTTACTTCGCCTGCTTCGAAACTGTTCAGAATTCTGCGTAAGTGTTTGAACCAACAACAAGGAACAACAGATGACTCTGTTCATATTGCTTACATATACCATTAAGTTACACCCATCCTGTGTAAGCAGCAGTGTAACTGAATGAGCGGGTCACCATATATAGGAACATGCTTATCGTGGTCTATTGCAAAATAGACATCCCCGGCCCATGATAGTCTTCCTAAGTAGGAACATCCAGTCAAAGGTTATGGAGCTTATACAGCCACACCACCATTATTGCAATCCCAGGAGAAGTGAGAACTAGTATACAGAGTTGGGCTACTTCTCATCCACACACTGGTGGTACACTTCCGGGGTTTGCAGCAATATAGTAACGATCATCTGTTGATTTCAATAACCTTATTACTCGTTATGATGGATGCCAGCGGAAACTTAAAAGGAAGAAGAAAAAGAAAAAACTACAATAAATGTAATAATTGAATTAATTTACTGAAAGTTCCTAAAACAATAATCAGTTTATCTGTGTGTTGTGCCAGGTTATAAGCTTATCAAAGTGTGAAAACGTATTTTACGGGAAAAATCCGGAGAATAGTGTTTCGTTACGGTGAACAATGATTTAAAAATATTGTCATGTAAAGAAAAAAAAAATAAAAGTTTGAAAAGTTGTCTTTGGATATGTGTATAGACTTAAAAATTTATTTCAAACTAAACCTTAAACTTTATTTTGCTGCATATATAGCATCTTCAAGAAACCTATAACGCTTATTTATCACTGAAACATTATACTGTTAACACTTAGGAAACAAAGAGAGATTATTTTTTATTATAAACATATATCAATCCATGTTTTAATCAAATGATAAAATGCTTTAGAAATAGATGTATTGAAACCTCCTGTACATCTTTCCCCTCAATGCGAATCTCGGTTGTCATTCACGATAGTTAATTATGAGCTGGGGAATACTAGTTTAATTGTCATCTTTGTCAGATGACCACTGCCAATTACGAGATTTGCCCCTAACAGAAATTCCCCACAGCCTTAAAATGGTATGTTAATCAAACAAATCAAATCTGACCTCACATCCTATAAACCATCACAATCCCAAACGCACTCTCTCATCAATCCGACACTCAACTGTTCAACTGTTTCCATGAGATTCCAGGAAACAGGTCTCGTCTTTCGGGGGTGAGCAAAAGCAGAGCGGGAGCTCCGAGTCAACAAGCGACTCGTCAAAGTGCGGTGGCATTGTACATAATTAAATCCAGAAACAATACGCTTCACTAATCAGAATCGGGATCGCCGCCGTGTCTCCGGGGCGTTATCCTGCTGGATGGATAACCTCATGAAACAAATCTGACGAACGGACTCTGCTGATAACCAATCAATAAGGTTTCGACTATCAGCGCAGACTGATAGTTGTCACGTAGCGCAGATGATAGATAATATGATTTGGTGGCGGCGGTGAAAGAAGATTGAGATGGTTGCAATACTTTTTATTTTCTTCTTCTGCTTAAGAATAGCTGAGAATAGATGATATGAAATAGCCTCTTTGTCTACTAGATAGAGTCCAAGTACCTTACGGCAGTATATTAAGATAGTTAGGAAATTGGTTGGGTTTATGCTAAAATCAGACTTAACCTTCGAATGGCCGAGCGTTTGCGGAAAGATACTTATATCGTGCATCGCTTTACATATTTATATCGTGTTGTTTTAGAAAATGCAACTTTTATATATGTAATCTATATTTATTATCTTTATACAAAAAAGATTATATAAATAAAAATTGCAAATAAATTTATAAAAGAATGATGTAAGTATGTAATTCAGTACATGTATCCTCTACATACGCGCGCTTGCTGGAGGGTTAATTTAACTGTTATCTAGTTATTATGATATATAATATTGTAATATTATATAAAATCACTAACTGAAAACCCGGCGTTGCTAGGGATCCATATTTTTTTCATTTACCGGCCTCCATTTCCGCCCCCCCTAAAGATATTATCACCAACTTTCCCCAACAAACGTAAATGAATCTTTTCTTGTTGAATTCAAACTTTCATATAGCATTTTTATCACCTTATAACAGTATGGTTTGAATGAAGATGCGATAAAATTAAAAATATTTATTTTAAACAATATATAGTTAAATAACTAATGCAGTTTTGCAATGTGCAAATCTACTTATACTATATAACTTAATTACTGCGAAGCTTCTAAATAAAATGTTTTATAAATCAGATAAAGAAAGTCAAAATCTCTCTAGAACAATTTTCACTCCAATGAATTTGCGCTAAAGAAGAATGCTCGAACAAAAAGAATACGTTTAACCTCAGTTAGAGGAATAAAAACTAAATATAAATACTCTTTATTAATACTAAATAAAGTCAAACTGAAACTCACATCGCGTAGTAACTAAACTAACGTCATTATATATTTGAGTGCATATTAAAAGCTATGAAATAAAAACGGAAGTTAAATGCATGCTAAGAATTAACAGCGAAAGTAAGGAGTCTACTTTGACCAAGAAAAGCAATATTTTCTTACCTTTAACAGTGGTAAAAACACGTGAATAAAGGATTTGATGACATAATATGTTAGTTTGAATTTTATTTTATAACAATAAAATCATTGTTGCAATTTGAGTTTAAAAAGAATTTTGAAACGTTAATTATAATTAGAGAAAATATTGTATAACAATTAAATTCATATTATTAAAAAGATAATTTTTTGCTCTTTAATGTTACGTAAAAATAACTTTCGTACCACAAGTATTTCAGAAGTTATTGGCGAAAGCCGTCCTAAAATAGCTTAATTTTAGTTATTTAATTAAATAAATAAAAATCTAATTCGAATTTTAAAATAATTTTACGGCGTTAGCTCCCTCTTGTTCTAATCCATCACTGTGCCAAATTGGTCATCGTAAGTCCAAAGCTGAGGACGTGCATAAAGTACCAAAAACGAACAAACACACATACTTTCCCCTTTTATATGTATAATTGCAAAAAAAATTCCTGCAGGTAGCTTATAGAGATATAAATAATTGAATTACAGCTGTTATTTTCATGTAAATAAGATCAAATTTTATTCAAGACATCAGAATTTTGTTTTTAAGTAAATATTCATTTTTCAATAACATATCTTTCTTAAAAGAGGGACGGAGAACTAATATAGGTTTATAAATCATTTTAAAACGATTTAACATTGCATTTATAAATGTAATAATTAAAAGAAATTTAAGTACATTAATTCATTCCTACAATTAGTTATCAAATTGTTGATCTTTCAAATTTGTTTAAACGTTCATCAAATTTGGTCCTGTCGGATTCTGTGAAAGAGTTTCACACAAATGAATGTAAAAGAGGGCACTTTATGAGAGACATTGAAAAACTCCATTCTTGTTTCTGCGAAACTTTTAAAGAGTTGCGTCATTCTTTGTTCCAAGTAAATATCACTAGCGTTTTTTTTTAAAAAGCCAACATATCATGTATCTACTACTTAAGAAGTTTCAAAATCCCTTTGAAATAACATTTGCGTCGTCTTTCTCTATTAATTAAAAATATTAAGGTTTGTCTAAACTATACATGTTTTATTAATTTGAATTAGCCTGTATTAAAACATTTGTTCTATAGAAAGTAAACTGGACTGAATGGAACTTGTGCGCGCATGTATTGATGAGGTAACCACTGCGTTCGGTAGAGTTTTAAGAAGTTTAGATTTATAATAAATTTAAAATGGCAGAAGGTCATTACATTGTAAGACCCTTCAAACTATTGCCACATAAAGATTTCCCTCACTATTAAACGTCCAAATAAGATAATGTTGTGGTTGTTGTTGTTTCATGTCCCCCCTGGTCTAAATACTAGACCAGGTCCCTGATACCATGTCGCTCTAACATTACCACAAGCTGGTTCATGATTACGGGTGAGATGCAGCTTCAATTTCAATCGAGGTACCACATGGGGATATGTCTGACTTTGCCTCTATGCCTGTTAGTGTTAGCTGGGAAAAATGGAGTGGCCTTCACGCCTTGGGTGATCCTACCAGGAGAATACACTCCCGGCGTACATCACCCACTCCTCCCAGGAACACCCCTTGCCGCGTTGAGGCCACTAACAGGTCTAGGATCATAATGTTCCTATATGAAATCAAGGTATATTTTTATCTCTGTTCATATACTGTACTTGCGAATAAGTACAAATGATTCTGTTGCTATGAGATACGCTGTAATAGTACAGCCAGTCGAACGTAATAATTGAGATGCGATATGTACATTGCCGAAGACAAGTGGGTTCGTTATGCCACTGTGGATAAGCATTAAAGAAATAATGAGCTGCGAGTACAGTAGGCACATGTGTAATGTGTGCTATTTATTTCCAATTTTGTTTTTAAAGTTAACACATGTCAGATTTAATTGAATTCAATAGTATTTTCTCTGTTATGTTATGCATCAGTAGTGCATTACATTTTAATGCCTTGTTACCTGATACAGTTTTCATATGTTACAATAAAAACTAAAAACGCAGGGATTCTTTTTAAATTAGTTTTAGCATTAGCACGCATATAAAAATACAATTATTGGTGTATTAAATTCATTTAAATTATTTCTTTTATTAAGTAATTTATTTAACTTGACTTGTTTAATGTTTGTGAATATGGAATTTATCGATTTTTCTTTCACTTCTTAATACACTAGAAGATTGAAATTTAGTACACTTGTGTACTTTCGATGGCCATACGCTATCTTAATATTTTCAGAACTTAATTATCAGTTAATCGTAATGTTATTGAATTGAATTTTAATTCCGTACCAGTGGCGACATATGTAATGAGTTTGAGGAACAATAGAGCTTAAGATGCACAAGTAAAACTTGGTTAATAGAATAAAAATATCCTGCTGTTTAGTATATAAAGAAAAGTGTGTTTTTAAAAATGTTTTAATTACATTTTTAATAGTGCATTATGCTTCTTTATATACTTTATAGGTATATTTTATAAAGTGTTATATATAAAAAAATTGTCAAAATAAAATGTATTTAAAATGTCTAGCCATATATTTTGCGTGCATATGTGCATAAAATAAAAAAAAACAAAATAATAAAAAACTCATACTAATCTAAACCATTCCTTAAGTAAACATAGTTTAAACAATTATTTCATATGATTTAATTACATTTTTTTCTTAAAACTCGTAGGACATGATCACATGGAAAAATTATAAAATACTTTTCATGAAAATTAATTCATTCAATTATTTGGCGTTCGAAATTGTTTCTATTTTCGTAGCTTTGAAAGAGAATTCGTGATAAAGTTAATTAAGTTTTTATTCAATGATTTATTCTTGTCTTGTTGCATTTAATTTAAGTTATGAAGCTTAGGGAACCGCTTAATTTAACAAAGATAAAAATAAATAGAAAAAATCGAAATTGCTTTGTGATTAATTTAATTATTCAAATGAGATACTTTTGATGTATGCAAATTAACTAAGAAAGGTTCGGTTCTTTATGAGGTTAGAGATCGACGTCGCTCCGTTATCGGAATTATTTTACCTTTAATTAGTACACAAATAGATTAACAGCATATTTTCGCTTATTTCTTTTGTCCATGTACCTTTGTGTTAACTTCAGTATTTCCGGCGTTCTCTTTCTAGAGTTCCGTCAATTATTCTGTACAAAATTTCTGTTTTATCTTATTTATCATAATTAATATCTATCATCAAGGGCTTGATATTAACTCTGCATAAATATTCACAATGTAGCGTATATGTCCTTTTATGTAGGTGCTTATATATTCTTTAAATACACTTTCTTTCATCCAGCAGGCGCGCGTATTTGTGAGAGATACACTAGAGAAGAATTTTGTTTCATATCTTTTTACCAGATGGCGCTATGATAGCAAGAGTTTGGTAATTCTCCCAGCTATTTTCGACGAGCTGTTAATCATCGTTTGAAATTCGAGGCGTTAATAAAACTCTGCGAATTTTTTTTTTATTTCAGAGATACGCGCGGTCGTTACAATGAAATGACTATAAAAAAACATCTTACTTTTTATATCTAAATTTCAGTTGGTTTTTTACTTCCAAGTTGTCTTTATAGTTTTATATTGCAAATGTTATTTAGTCTTTTCATATTGTTTTTTGTGTTTTATGTTTACATTGTTTCCATTCCTTTTCAAATAAAAAAATATTTAAAATATTTTCATTTATTAACCCTTATCCAATTACAACATAATTTTAATAATTACCCTTTTAAAAATTGATATTTTATAATAGTTCATCAAGGAAATACGCTTGACCTTTCATGATGGTATAGAGGGCGCGCTCGCTTTGAGGTAAAATACAAATTATAATTTCTTAGAAAGTCGTTTCAATAGCTATTTATACGAACACGTTGAAAAATCGATTACCGGCCAAAATTCCATTTTTTTTTATTTTTGATGTTTTGGATAGGTCATTCCTGTACCTTTCTAAAACATATTTACTTTTGTCGGTGAGGTAATTAGAAGATGAGATATTAATTATTTTATAACAAATCGAAAACCGGAAGTGTATGTTTAATTAACCGAAAGTTGTCATTTAAAGGGACAGAAACCTATTAAAAATTCTTTTAAACACCACTTTTTCAAATTAATATATTTTTAGGATTTTTTTTAAAGTTTAGATACTTAATTTAAGCGTATGACAAAACTAAAATTTGATTTTTCTCAAAACTAGTATTTATGCATAATTTTCACACTTTAAGCATGATAACTCAATATATTATCATTCGATTGTTCTGAAATTTTGTGAACACTTTCTTCAACTGTTTCTCTAATCAATGTACTAGAATAATGTATATTGTAACAATATTTTTTTAATTATGGTCTTTTATTTGAAAAATGACATAAAAAATTTGTTGAAAATCTTATAATGATTGTTCGATTAGGTCTAAAATTTTTATTTATCTAAAGAATGTTAAGATTCTGGTACAAGAACTAGTCCATACTATATAGTTTATTTTATTATTAGTTTTATTTGAATTACTACGAAAGTTTGACCTTTAGCATGTTTGAAGTGTTTGAAAATTTTCGCTAAAAAACAGCACAAATTTAGGTTTTTTGAAAATTCATAATAATTTATTCTCAAAAAATAATACTCTATTATTAATCTTCATAAAGTTCAAATGTAAAAAACATATTATGGTGTTTCTAATCTGGTGTTTTTAAAAAAATTGCTCCGAACGTGTTCGGATACCTTCATTATTATCATTTTACTTTGCATTTAAATAAATCATCTCTCTCTCTCTCTATAAATAATCTAATCTACAGTACACTGAAATAAACAAATTTTTGCATACGTAGCATATATTTTACGAAATATACATCCATCAGATTTTATTAAGGAAAAGTAGCTATTTAAGCCCCTTTGATTGATATGTTTCAACATTTTATTTTGTTTTAAAGATTCGGTGTAACCACAAGCTGTAAATCATCAATCAAGCCTTTTGCGTTTTTAAGTTCGCATGCATTGCATTGACATAAAGACATTGATGGTTGGTTGGTTGGTTGGTTGTGTTGGGTTTTTTGGCGCAAGAGCCATGAAGTTGACCATACTGCGCCAGAAAAATTGTAAACTCATGTCAAATTAAAAATCAAAAATTGCCGTATGTATACAAAACGAAATAAGATGTGGTCAGTAAAAAACTGAACAATGATTAAATAAGAGAATAAAAACCGATTGCTTTCAAAAATGCAAAAAGATGAACATGAGGAGTTTCGCCAAGTAATGCAGGTAATGAAATAGTGGTAGAATTAGAAAAACGTAAACGTTGCTAGTTAAAATTGGAGCATACTGATAAGATGTGATGGACAGACGTAATACAGTTACACTCTGAGCACATTGACGCTGGATCTCCGAGCAATAAGTGACGATGAGTAAATCTTGTATGCCCTATATGTAGACGAGTTAAAACAGTATCAGCTTTTCTATTCTTTAAAGAAGGCCAAGACTCCACAGTTGGTTTGACAGCATGAAGCTTGTTTTCAGTCTCTACGTTCCAATGTTCCTGCCATTTGGTGTAAAGGAACATGTAATGTGCGTTTTAAAATCGCTAGTAGGAACAGTACCATTTTTTGACATTGAAAGACATTGAACGAAAGATAAATACATAGAAAAAATGCCAAAACAATTTTTGAACATAGGAGGTCTGAAACATCAATGTACAATAAAATCTTGAAGTCATATTTTCAACGTTTACGATCTCTATAAACCTTGTATGCGAGAAGGTGAAGAAAGGCTGAAAAAAAAATGTTATAGCGCATAGTGCTCACTTTTTACTAGAGGGCAGTGGCGGTTTTTCGTACAGGTGTTTAAGGAGATCGTCTCGTGCCTCGAGAATCTAGAGGGCCTCAAAACCTATTCGATGCACATCGTGGTGCTAAGCCGATGGCAAATTTTCGACACTGGGTGGAGAAGGGGGCCTCAAAACAAATTTGCGCTTGTGGCCTCGTATTGACAAAATCCGCCACTTCTAGAGGGATAATTGTCTCATAAAAAAGACTAATTACAATTTACAGCAGGATAAATTATATTCTATATAAGACTAATTATCGTATAAGATATAATTATTTGACTATTCATTAATTGAATAAGATTTTCATGAAAAAGCATTTAAATGTGCCCACACACATTTACCGTTTGGTACACGATGGTTGTTACTGATTTCTTCTCCTCCAGATGGCGTGTTACGGATTTCCCCTCCTCCAGATAGCGTGTTACGGATTTCCTCTCCTCCAGATGGCGCTGTTGAGCGTCTTTTAAAAGATGCTAATGTAGTGTTGGATCAGTGTAGAAGGCTGCGGCATGAATGGATGGAAATAGCCGACATAGCCTTATAATTTACGCCTATTACAAATCTTTGTTAGTAAATATTGTATATATTTTTATAACATTGATTGGAAACAATAAATAGTTTGAAAAGCAACATAGTATTTATGCACCTCTGAATCACATTTGCGACAATGGTTTTCGTGTACTTTAAGCGAGTACTTTCACTTTAAAAAAATGGGAAATTTACAACATTATGTAGGATTTAGCCCGAATATCCATTTTTCTGTTTGCATTCTTGATAGATAAGAAAATAATTTTAGATACATAGATCTCTGTACATCCATAATTTATCAGGTTAAAAAGAATGCTAATTACAGAAAAAATAAAACAGTGAAAAATTATTTTACAAAAATGAAATGTTTTGCAGTAAAATGAAGTAAATTAACAATCCTTGGAGTTGTTAGTTAGTTCATGCTTAATCTTCTGAAGCAAAACAACACGAATAAAACATTTTAGGGAAACTCTTTCATTGATTTTTTTAAATTTAAAATAAAAATAATATTAATTTTTAAAAATAATAGAATCGTGGAATTTTACTTATTAGAACATTCTCAAAGTCTCTAAATAACATGTATTCCATATGCTCCTAACTAAAATTATCACATATTTAAACTCTATCGTATAATGTTTGTAGTACACGAATTTTAATTTTTTTCAATGCAGCATTTGAAAGCTTTCTATTTGGTTATTGTATCTTTATTTTTAAAAAATTAAAATTTTGTATTTGGATAAGTGTAAATGATTTTATTAATTTTGTCCTTAATTTTTAATTATGTTCGGAATCTGATTCAAACTTTCATTACTTCTAACAAAAGCATTATTATTATATGTTTTTGCATAAATACAGTTTACCAAGCAAATCATAAATATTTATTATGTTCTAAAGAAACAGAAATATGGAACTAAAGATATTTTCTGCAAAATAACTTGCTCGCGCATGACATCAAATCAGTATATGGTATTTGCATGTAGGAATAGGCTCAACAATCTGTCTATTATCTGCATGTAGGATTTCAACTATCTCTCGGTAATTTTCATGTAGGAATAAAATTATATGTCTAAAAATTTATAATCAACCCTACAGAATGTATCCAGATTTTTGTTTTCAGTCGGCATGACATAAATGTTTTCCCTTCTTTCCATTCCTCTCGGCCATGAAAATTGCTTTTAAAAGTCAACTGCAAATAGAACGGTTGATCTCCTGCAAAAAGTTCAAAAACAAATATGTTTTTACAGAGGGGGGAAAAAGGAAGATACGACATTCCGCAAAACCTCAGATGAAATCTTGTGTACCTTACTCCATTTACTCCATTTTTTTCCATCAAGAAAGAAAAAAGAAGAAGAAAAAGACGATGGAATCGCATGCATTTCTTGGAGAAGCGAGAAAAATGTAATTTTTGCAAAGAAGATTGGATGAAAAAAAATAAAGAATATGAAAAACCCAAAGTGATCTTTGGAAGGCCAAAAAAAGAAGTAAAGACGAAAAAAAGATGAAATAAAAGCAGGAAGGGAGGTTATCATAAAAAATAAAATAAGGCTGGAAACGAAAAACCGTATTGCCCCCGAAGCTGTCACTTTGAGGTTTTAAATAATGTCGTGTCGTTTTCAATTTTCCCGTTCTCTCTCTTTTTACGATTCTCGCAGTTAAATTCGGTATCGGAAAATCGAAACCACGCACCAGTTTCGCACTGCCAGAAATAAGAGCAGAGAATCGACGCAGCGAATAGGAAAAACAGATTTTCAGATTTAAGGGTACAGTTACGGACAATATGAAGAAATAGACAGTGGGAAAATGTAGATTTCATGATTTCCATTGCGGTCACGGTAGCAGTTACTGGAAATGAATATCAGTTTCCTTTTCTTTTAACGATTTTTGGTATAGAAAAGTCTGTTGAAAAATAGATCTGTTGCGCAGCTGCAAAGAGAAGAATGTTGACAGTTTAACTGCGCAGGTGCTATCTCAGAGGAAACTGAAAAACATATAAGCTTTTTACATGTGTATTTATCTTTTCTGTGCCGTTCTTACTGTGACAGAGGTTCAAACAGACTACTAGGAATTTTTTATTTAAACTATTATGAAAATGAATTACTCCTCCTTTTTTATATTCATAAGGTTACGTATAGTTTAAATTTTCTTTGGTGTTTTGCACAAATTGGATTATTATATCAAAGATTATTACTTAAAGGATTTAAAATCAGATTTAAATCTGTCCACATCTTTCTCATACACAGGGTGTATTTTAATATTATGAAAATGATATTAAATCAGACTTATATATGCTCACATCTTTTTCATTCACAGCGTGAATTTTAATTCTTATTTTTCTCATTGTGTAACGCTGTTATAACCAGTTCCTCTTCAAAAACCAGCGTATTAAATAACAATTTATTCATTCAACAATCGGCTTTTGTGTTAGAAATTTCACTACATAAAATAATGAAATACTCATTCAAATTGAAATACTGAAATAATTTTGATTGTATAAAATTAGTCTTTCTTCTCTCGCTTTCATTTAAAATATTTCTATATAAGTTATATTTAAAATATTGAATTATTTTTATTTGATTAAATACTTTTTCATAACCTTTTCTTCCTGGATTTATTTCCCTTATTTTTTTCTTATCAAATACATTTTAGTGTAATTTTATTTGTAAAAGCATCTGATGAAGATTTTTTAAATAGCATTGATAGTAAGAGTTCCTCTTCAAAACCAGCGTATTAAAATAATATTTCATTCAACAATTGGCTTCTCTGTTAGATTTTTTCTGCATAAAATAAATACTCTTCTCAAGTTGAAATACTAAATAATTTTGATTGTATAAATTATCTTTTCTATTCTCAGTTTCGTAAAAATATTTAAAAGAGCTTTTGATTTTAAAACACTGTTGCATAATAAAATTAGATTTTATTTAGATTAAAAAAAACTCTTATTTTTTATCTCTTCCTGAGATAGTTCCTAATTTTAATTTTATTTCTTGAACAAAAGTTTTTTTAGTATTCTTTACTTTAAAGTATCTGATATATATTTTTAAATCTTGTGATCGAAGATTTATACTATCCTAAACGTCTTTAGTGATGACATATGACTGCTAAAATATTTTTTACTCATTGAAAGGTATTATATTCACACACTATTTTAATCTAAATTTGGATAAAGATTTTAAAAAAGTTTTTATACATACTCTTATTTAATCATCGATATTTTTTTCCATTTTTGTGGAAATATTAAAATCTATTCTGATATTGTCAAGCAGTCTTTGTTCTTGGTGATTTTATTTCACATAATTCCAAAAGCCTACAATATCTTCTATAAGAC